>RJWJ010012448.1:0-42005 GCA_004363605.1 Indri indri | reverse complement strand
TCCACATCATTGCAATTATGAATTGTGCTGAAATAAACATTCAAGTGCAGGTGTCTTTTTGATAAAATGACTTCTTTTCCTTTGGGTAAATACCCAGTAGTGGGATTGCTGGATCAAATGGTAGGTCTACTTTTAGTTCTTTGAGGAATCTCCATACTGTTTTCCATAGAGGTTGGACTAATTTGCAGTCCCACCAACATTGTATAAACATTCCTTTCTCTCTGCATCCATGCCAGCATCTATTGTTTTTGGACTTTTTAATAAAAGCCATTCTAACTGGGGCAAGGCGATATCTCATTGTGGTTTTAATTTGCATTTCCCTAATGATTAATGACACTGAACATTTTTTTCATATGTTTGTTAGCCATTTGTCTATCTTCTTTTGAAAAGCTTCTGTTCATGTCTTTTGCCCACTTTTTAATGGGGTTGTTTTTTTTTCTTGCTGATTTGTTTGAGTTCTTAGTAGACTCCTGTTATTAGCCCTTTATTGAATGTATAGCATGTGAATATTTTCTCCCATTTTGTAGGTTGTCTATTTGCTCTGTTGATTATTTCCTTAGCTGTGCCGAAGCTTTTTAAAATTTAATCAATTCCCATTTATTTATTTTTGTTGTGGCTGTGATTGCCATTGCAGTCTTCTTCATAAATTCTTTTCCTAGGTCAATATCTAGAAGAGTTTTTTCAACATTTTCTTCAGGCATTCTTATGGTTTCATGGCTTACGTTTAAGTCTTTTTTTCCATCTTGAATTAATTTTTGTGAGTGGTGAGAGATAGGGATCCTGTTTTATTCTTCTGCATATGGCTATCCAGTTTTCCCAGCACCATTTAATGAATAGGGCTTCTTTTCCCAGTGTATATTGTCGTCTGCTTTGTCAAAGATCATTTGACTGTATGTGGATGGTTTTATGTCTTGATTTTCTGTTATGTTCCAGTGGTGTATGTTTCTCTTTTTGTGCCAATACCATGCTGTTTTGGTTACTGTAGCCTTGTAGTATAGTTCGATGTCTGGTAATGTGATGCCTCCAGATGTATTCCTTTTGCTTAAGATTGCTTTGGCTATATGAGCTCTTTTCTGGTTCCAAATGAAGTATAGAATTATTTTTTCTAGATCTGTGAAATATGACGTTGGTATTTTGATGGGGATTACATCAAATCTGTAAATACCTTTGGGAAGTATGGGTATCTTAACAATGTTGATTCTACTGATCCATGAGTATGATATATTTTTCCATTTGTTTGTATTCTCAGTGATTTCTTTCCTCAGTGTTTTGTAATTCTTTTTGTAGAGATCTTTCATCTCCTTGGTTAAATATACTCATAAGTATTTCATTTTCTTTGTAGCTATTACGAAAGGTGTTGAGTCTTTGATTTGACCCTCAGCTTGACTGTTATTGGTGTGTAGATATACTACTGATTTGTGTACATTGATTTTGTAATCCGAGACTTTGCTGAATTTATTTTCCAATTACAGGAGTCTCTTGGTGGAATCTTTGGGATTTTCTAGATATAACGTCATATCATCAACAAAAAAATGATAGTTTGACCTCCCCTTTCCTGATTTGGTTACCCTTAATTTCTTTCTGTTGCCTGATTGCTCTGGCTGGGTCTTCCGGAGCTATGGTGAATAGAAGTCATGACAATGGGCACCCTTGTTTTGTTCCAGTTCTTAGTGGGAATGCTTCCATCTTTTTTCCATTCAGTATCATGCTGGCTGTGGTGTTGGATTTTGTCAAATGCTTTTTCTGTGTCTTTTCAGATGATCATATGATTTTTGTTTTTGCTTCTGTTTATATGGTGAATCACATTTAATGATTTATGTATGTTGAGTCATCCTTGCATCCCTGGGATGCCCACTTGGTCATGGTGGATTATTTTTTAGATGTGCTGTTGAATTCAGTTTGCTAGTATTTTGTTGAGGATTTTTTGCATCTATATTCATAAGGGATATTGGTCTGTAGTTTTCTTTTTTTGTTGTGTCCTTTCCTGGCTTTGGTGTCAAGGTGATACTGGCTTCGTAGAATGTGTTAGGGAGGATTCCCTTTTCTTGATGTTATGGAATAATTTCTGCATTATGAATTCCTACATGAAAAGACAGAAAGATCTCAAATTAACAACTTAATGACATATCCCAAGGAACTGGATAAGGAAGAGCAAACCAATCTCAAACCCAGCAGAAGAAAAGAAATGACTAAGGTCAGAGCAGAACTAAATGAAATCGAAAACAAGAAAATAATACAGAAGAACAATGAAACAAAAAGTTGGTTCTTTGAAAAGATAAACAAAATTGATAAACCGCTTGGCAGATTAAGAGAAAAGACCCAAATAAGCTCACACAAATGAAAAAGGAGATATTACAACTGATAGTATAGAAATACAAAATATCGTATGTGAATACCGTGGAAATCTCTATGTACATAAACTGGAAAGCATAGAGGAAATGGACAAATTCGTGGAAACACATAAACTCCTAAGACTCAGTCAGGAAGAAATGTAACTCCTGAACAGACCAACAACAAGCAATGAGATTGAAACAGCAATAAAAATCTTCCAACAACTAAAAAAACTTTGGACCAGATGGATTCACAGCTGAATTTTATCAGACCTCAAATTAGATATTTTTATTATCTATTTTCTAGACCATCATTGGGTATTATAGAGCAGATAAGTAGCAGTCCTAGTAAGAAAAAGAAAAGATAGAGAGTTGTTTGCTTTTTATAACTGAATTCTTGTTACTTGAATTGAAACATATGATAACCACAGGTTTAATGCAGAGAACATGTTTTGGAAGATAAATTTCTGGTTAATTATGTAAATATTTTTGGATACATTTCAGGTTTGCTTTTGCTTGGTAGTCTAAACTAGAATAGTGTATTATTCAATGGTATGATAAAGAATACAATTGCTGAGATTTTCATCTTTTATTCTTTTGTTGCAGTTTTCTTTATAAAAAATTATACACACACACATGCACACACACACGCACACACATACATATACAAAGAAGTTATTAAAATTGCCTGAGGTGGTGTTCAGGCTTTTAGGTTGTCTCTCTTTTCGGTATAAGAATGATTGTGAAGCAATAAAGCTGCCATAGAAAAGTGAAAATTGCAATAATTTGTATTTCATTATTTTCTTTTATTTATCTTATTTCCATGTTTATGTTTGTTTGAAATCATATATGAGTATAGAGATCAGTAGCAGAGTACAAGTGCCACTTTAATTCCTGTAATATCTTAGAAGAATGGTAATAGTAAATTGCTTAAATATTAGATATTATACAAAGAAATTAGAATATAAATCAAGTGCTTTGTGTTTGATATTTTAAAATTATTTTTTATGAATATGTATTGTAAAATATACTAGTAATTTACTATTTATATGTATGTTAATTATATTTTGACTTGGAAAAAACATGTATTTACTATCTCCAAATTTATGGAAAGATTGTCTTTCTCTTTGGTTTCTGTAATTTCAGTTAATTAATTTTGTTAGTAAATTTGTAATACTGTCATTTCTTGACTATGTTATTATCAAAGTAGAGTGAAGAAAATGATTGGGAACCTTTTGCTAATTACTGTTTTATATTCTTCAGAGTTTTAAGAAATTGAGATATGATTACATGCAACAAAATAAAGTGTACATTTTAATGGCTTTTAGTATAGTCACAAATTTGTGCAGCCATCACCACTGTGTAATTATAGAACATTTTTGTCACCCAAAAAGAAATCCTCTACCCCTTAACCGTACATCTCATTTGCCCTCCTTTATCTCCTAGCAGTCACTTATCTCTGCTTTTCTGTCTCTGTGGATTTGCTTATTCTGGAATTTCATATAAATAGAATTATATAATCTGTGGCCTTTCATGTCTGGCCTCTTTTACTTAGCATAATGCTTTAAAGATTCATCCACATTGTAGCATGTATCAATACTTCATTCCTTTTTATGGCCACATGCTATTCTATTGTATGGATATACCAAAATTTGTTTATCCATCTATCAGTTGATAGGTATTTGGGTTGTTTCCACCTTTTGGCTATTATGAATAATTCTACTATGATCACTTGTTTACAGGCTTTTGTGTGGATATGTTTTAATTTTTCTTGGTTAGACACCTAGGACTGGAACTGCTGAATCATATGCTAACTCTACATTAAACTGTTTCCACAGAGGCTACACTATATTATATTCCTACCAGCCATGTCCTACCAGCCATGTAGGAGGGTTCCAATTTCTCCTCATCCTCACTAACGCTTATAACTTTTCATTAAAAAAAATAAAACTTATAACCATCCTAGTGAAGTGATAACACCCTGTGGTTTTTGTTTCCATTTCCCAAATGACTAAAGATGATGAGCATCTTTCGATGTGCCTATAGGTTATTTGTATATCTGGAGAAATGTCCATTCAAATTCTTTTCCCATCTTTTTTGTTCGGTTATTTGGTCTTTTTATTGTTGAATTGTTAAGTTCTTTTGTATTTTGGATACTAGACCTTTATTGGATATATGATTTGCAAATATTTTTTCACATTCTATGAGTTGTTTTTGAAGTCCAATTTATCTATTTTTTAATTAGGTTGCTTGTACCTTTGTTGTTATATATAAGAAACTGCTGCCTAATCCATGGTTGTAAATATTTAGCCCTATGTTTTCTTCTTAGAGTTTTATAGTTTGAGCTCTTACATTTAGGTCTTTGATCCATCTTGAGTTAAATTTCATATGTGGTATAAGGTAAGGATCCACTCTTAAGAGTGAGATGAGAAAGCACTTACAGTTGGGGGTACTTCTTTTCTCCCAGGACATTTCCTCCTGTTCCCTTAGATTAAATAGAAAGACTTTGGACTCAGTGTATGTGTACTGCCTTTTGCCTTTAGTACTTCTCCAGACCTTTTGCTTGACTGGCTCCTTCTCATCATTTACACTGTAGACTGTTTTTCTCTAACATTTTTAGCTAAACCAGCCATCCCCTTCACACCCTACCCAGTTTAATTCTTCACAACTAAATATATCTAGTTATTTTGTTTACTTGTTTACTATTTGTCACATCTCATTAGAATATAAGCTCCACGAATATAGACATCTTGTATATATACCCGGTACCTAGAAGTGTGCCTGAAACATAGTAGATGCTCCATAATAGTTTGTTGAGTGAATTCAGTACATTGTAGTACAGAGATGGGATCTAGCATTTCACCCCTTTTTCTTTATGATAGAGACTTCTTCAAGTCATGACTTTACTATCTAGAAATCATAAAACCATCAGTTAAACTAGATGTGTTAATCTGGAAAAGAAATGAATGCTTCATTCTCTTAAAGTTTTTGTATGTTTGGGCTCATTCTGAGATACTAAAATTCCCACTTTTTATACTCCTCAGAAGGACTCTTTGTAAGTAGGGAGTGGTGCATTTCTCCTCAATCTGTTCTTGGAAATCATAAAGGCAAACTGAACCCCAAAGGAATGGTTGTTGTACATCTGCTCCAAGATGCTTGTGCCATTAATTTAATTATAAACAGGACCAACAATTTAATTCAAGCAGTATTTATTGAATGTTTGCTGTGTTTAAGGCACTGTTGGATGCTGAGGATAGAAAAATAAATGGTATATCATTAAAGCAAAGTTATACATTTCCTTAATATTTAAAATGGTAAAAATACAAAATAAAACAATATAAAATGGAAAGTTCTGCAGTAGAGTAATTCAGAGGTTCAATGTTAAGGTCAGAATTACTGTATTCAAATTCCAACTCAGCTAATTACTAGCTCTAAGGGCTTATATGGGCCAGTCTTTTTAAGCTTCAGTTATCTCTTTTGTAAATGATGACAATAACATTGCCTACTTTATGGAGATTAAATGAGAAAATACATATAAAATTACTTAGCATACATATATCAAGGGCTCAATATATCATGAAATATAAATATTAGAGTTTCAAAACTGCATGTGTATTTTTCCAGACTTTTTTCATAATTATTTGACTTGGCTGACTTGCTGTCCGTGTGTATCTTACCTCACTGGCATGCTAAGAACACAGCAACGTGCCATCCTTTTACCAGCCTTTCTTCCCCAGGGTTTATAGCTCTATGCCTGGTCTTTTTGATGCCCAGCCTAGTGGAGCTTGCTAGCTAGCTTTTGACAGATGTTTTCAATGCTCACTGCTTTCCTGGATTTCTGTAGTGGGTAATTATCAGAGTATTTAAACTCTACATATTCCTAGGTTCTATGGGGAATTAAAGTAGGCATACCATGAAAGCATTCTCTAGTAAAGTAGTCATAAATAAAATTAGTCTTCACTCAAATTAATACAACTTCTATCTTTGCCTATCATACCATTTTTTTTTTTTTTGCTATTCACTTAGTGATTAAGAAATGTGGTAAAGGTATCTAGTTGACTATTCCAGACCTTAAGGAATACAATGTAAATTGATTGTAAAAAATAGAAAACTTTAAGAAAAATATAGACTTCACGAAGTTGGTATACATGACATTGGAGAATTTATTGAATCGCATGTAAAACCTCTGATAAAAGAGGATTTGACAGTTTACAGTTGAAGCAGAGAAAATTGACAAGGGTAATGATAAGATGATTCTTCAAAAGATACTGATTGGAAGAGCAAAGAATTAAAAGAAACCGGTTGTATAACTGATGAAGCCCTTGAATATTCCTGTTATATTCATTACTGTCTTCTAGGTGTTAAATGTGAGTTGACAGATGTTGTAGCACACTATCTTGAAATAATTTCAGAAAAATCAACAAAGTCATATAGTTACTTTATTCTTTGACCCCCAAATTAGGACAAAGTTATGATTATAACTAAAATTTTATTAGATGTGACATAAAACAGCTTACTTTCATGCTTTTCCAAATTCCTTTTTAAGATTAAATCCTTAAGTAGGTGGATTGAGTTAACTTTGTAGGGACCAATTAGTCTTAGACAAACTAGTCTCTCTGTACTACCTGTTTCTTGTTTGCCTGTGCTCTACCTACCTGTTGGGACACTTCACTTAGGATCACTCTGATTCTGAGGTCTGTATTAAGGTCAATACCTGTTATCTATTTTCCATATGCCATGATCCATTGGTCTGTACTGATCTGCTCTTCAGCTGGACTGTACTCAAATTGTGATGTAAAGGATTTAGGTGGTTCAAATCCAGACCTTGGTACTCAGCACTAAGCTAAGATGACAGTAATGAGATCCAGTTGACTGAATTGGGTAGTTCATCCTATAGAATAAGATTGAAAGGTAGAATAAACCTGATTATGAAAGACTTTAATTATTAGTCTAAAGGGTATGAACTTTATCCTTCAGGTTAGCGTTTCTCAAACTGTGGTCCAGAGACCACCTGCATAAAAATCACTTGAGTTATATGTTAAAAATTATAATTTCTGGTCCCTATCTCTGAATCAGGATTATGAGTCTAAATCCTGGGAATATACAGTTTGAAGATATCTTTACGTGATTCTTATGTACATTATAGTTTTAGAGTTATTGCTAAACACAGGTAGTTTGAAGAATTTTTCCCTGCATTTTATTTTTTATTTTTAGGTGTTTTATGATGGTGTAATAGGAAACCTTTTTCACAAAAAAAAGTTATATGTACCTGTAATATTATATGTACCTGGGATTCTAGCTTCATTAATTGTTTCTTTAGATATCATTCCAAAGCTTATTCTAAAGATAAATAAATATGTTTTATATGTTAATTCTGTATATGAAACAGTTTAAAGACAGCATTAGCGCTTAATTCCATGCTTTCAGGATTTTCTTATAAAAACAAATTTTCTTCGAAAGTGTTATCTAAATCCTTTCAGTTTCTTCTTACGGAAACCCCTGCTGTTATGCAACATTGAAATAACAACATTGTTTTCACCCATTAAAATACCACTGCAAGATATTGTGAATCAGCTCATTTGCCTTAAATTTTTTTTTTTTTTAACAAATAAGGCAGTGTTTTGAGTTATACCAGATGTACAAATGAGAGATTTGAGTGCACTTGTAGAATTTAAATTGGAATGCTAATGAGATTCTGACAGGCAGAAAAAACAACACAGCCTACATTTTCATCTGTTTTATTAAAGTCATTATTTAACTGGAAAAACACATTATTTAGAGCTATTTATTTATGTGGCATTTGTAATTCAGCTCTTATATTTTATCCAATTAAAGTGTTTCTCATTCTATTACACTTAATGCAGTAGATTATTCTGTGTATTCATCTTTTGCTCTGTTTCATTCAGTGCAGGAGTGGCAGTAACTCAATTGAATGAATGTGTCTTTTTTTTTTTTTTTTCCACTAATGCTTACATGTGCTGCTTAATGCAGTTAATGCCGTGGTGCTACATTGACATCTTTATTTTTTATTTGCAGTAATTCCACTGAAATTTCGTGGTAGTTATCACACGAGATTGTTTATGGTTGTTTTATGCTTTGGTTATTTCATTAGAATTCTTAAAATGTGAAAGTAAAGAAAAAAAATAATGTTAAAAATCCCCAAATTTCTGAGAAGATAAATCGATCTTAGAGATAATTGAACTTAAGGCACTAAATCTTAAAAGTGCTTATTTCAACAAAGATATCCAATGCCTTGCCAAAACCATTGCTTTAAAAAATTTTTATTATCTATTTGCATTTTTCTATTTTTTTTAACAGTTCCTTTAAACAAAGGCTTTTTGTGAATGTTTGAGATTGCTGAATTAGATGAGCTTTCAGCTTTCTTTTAATTATGTTTATTTACCTACCTCTCAGATGAGGTTAAAATTTGAGTATTTGAGGTTATAGGGGTTTAAAATTTCATGTACATGTACAAAATCAGTACAATTAAAGGAAGGAACAGTAGTATAAAATTTCAAGGGATAGCATGAGGCTGGCTGAGGTCAAGCCCAAGTTGGAATGCGGACATTACCGGAGAGTCTTGAAGACAATGTGCTTCCTTGAGAAGGCAACTTCTATGAAGAGAGTGAAATATGTGAGTCCAGAATTGTACAGATGTCATGAGGAATGTCAGATCTTCTGTCAGTTGCATTCTACAATGGGTTTAGGGATTCTTACAGTGTAAGAATGCTTCATGTGTTTTAAACTGCCTGATGATGCTTTTATGAAAATCTGTGGTAAAACAAACTCTATTAGCATAAAAACTATTTCAGTTAATGTTCAATGAATAAAGTCTCTATATTATGTGGAAATTCAACCAGTGACTGTTGGTTTCCTGACATTTACATAAAGATTCAGTCAAGGAGACTCCATTAAGCAGCATTAAGGGATTTCATACACAGAAGTGTATCTTTATCTCTAAAACTTCTTTAAGAGGCAGGCTCTTGATGTGGCGAAAGGGCAATGAACTGGGAATCTGGAGACTGAGTTCTGGTTCAAACTCTGGCACTCATGAACTCTGTGGACCTGGATATGCCACTTAACTTTTTTAGGCTCTAATTCTGCATCTGCATAATCAAAAGATTGATGATGGCCTCTAAGGGTACTATTAACTTTATAACTCTGTGATTTTGTGATTGTTTTATTTACCCTTGAGAAGCCCAGACACATAACTTTTAAATGATAGATTATGTTCATCACATTTCCATGCCTTCTTAGCATGGTTTCCAGAATGATTTTTGAAGCTGCAGTATTTGGGCTGAATTTCCTGATTGGTGTTCAGAAGACGTATGAAAAATAGCTTTTGATAGCCAGCTTTTGGTTATCCATGCTAATGTGGAATAACATGTGCAATTGAAATGTGTATGAAGTCTACACTCATTTTATCTGCAAATTTGTCTTCCTTTGTAATGAGTGTTTGAATAGAGCTGCTGAAAAATACTGGTTTGAGTTTCATCTTCAGCCTGGACAGAAAACTGCCTTTAGTATCTTTGTGCAGCTTTATTTTACCCACCGCCCCATTTTGCTAAGGAAAAGAATAAGATTCCTTATTAAACTATAGGAATGAACCTCATTTTATCCTGATTTTCTGGTTTTCTTTTCTTTTCTTTCTTTCTTTCTTCTTTTTTTTCTTTTAATCTCTGAGGCACATTACATTCACACCCGTAAGATCCTCATCTACTTTCCATCTATGTACATGTTGTTTCATATACATGTCCCAAGCTTTTTGCCTCCATACCTTTACTTGTGCTTTTTCTGCCTCTTTTTTTCCTGTTTCCCTCAAATACACTAAATTCTACCCATCTTTGAAAGCCCAGTGCCCCGGTTCTCAATATTTTCCCTAAGCACAGGAGCCTTATTGTCCAACAGATTGATACCAGATTCTGATGTTACAATTTGCTATCTTTCTCTGATCCTGAGAAAATAACCACAGTTTGACTCTCAGTATCCTCATCTACAAAATATAAATAATACCGAAATCTCATGATTATTTTAAATTTAAATGGTATATAATTCAGTCATTCAATAAATAAAGTGATGTCTTATATCAGTAAACAAAACAAACGAAATACTTTGCCCTCTTAGAACTTATATTCTGGTAGAGATAAATAGGTAAATAAATAAAAACTGAAATACATAGTAAGAGAAATGGTGAGAGCAGGGTAGAGGGGAGGGAGAGTACAGAATGCAGAAAGTGGAGGAACAGTGAAGTTTTAAATAGGATGGTCTGAAATAGGCTTACTGAGAAGATGGCATTTGAGGGGACCTAGATGAGTCTTGGAATATTTGAAAAAAAAAAAAAAGAGCATTTCAGACAGAGGGAACTACAAGTGCAAAGTCTCTGAGGTAAGTGTGTGCTTGGCGTGTTCCAAGAACAACAAAGAGGTCAACTGGCTTGTGCAGAGTGAAACGAGGCAGAAAGAACAAGGCCATATCATGTAGGGTCTTTTGGGTCAATTTTAGTAAGAACGTTGTCTCTGAAAGAGGTGGAGAACCACTGGAGGGTTTTGAGGAGAGGAATCCCATGATCTGACTTACCTTTTAAGGTACCATCTGGCTTTTGTATAGTTTGTGGGGGGAGGGGAAAATGTAAATATTGAATAAGCTGTTGCAATAGTCCAGGTGAGAGCTGGGTGTACTACAGAGTCTCTCAGAGTATCTGACCAGTAGTAGACATTCCATAAATGCTAGTGCTTTCCTTCTCACTTCCCTTTCCTGACATGCCCCAGTAGAAGTTATATATTCTTCTTTGACATTCTTTGTTATGGCATACATCATTTTTTAACTAAGAGTTATTTGTGTATTTTTCTTATTTCTCCTACTAGCCTAAATATTTCTTGAGGACAACTTCTTGAGACTCAATTTTATTTATCTTTACATATCTCATTGAGTAGACTGCCTTTAGTATCTTTGTGCAGCTTTATTTTACCCACCGCCCCATTTTGCTAAGGAAAAGAATAAGATTCCTTATTAAACTATAGGAACGAACCTCATTTTATCCTGATTTTCTGGTTTTCTTTTCTTTTCTTTCTTTCTTCTTCTTTATTTTTTAATCTCTGAGGCACATTACATTCACACCCGTAAGATCCACATCTACTTTCCATCTATGTACATGTTGTTTCATATACATGCCCCAAGCTTTTTGCCTCCATACCTTTACTTGTGCTTTTTCTGCCATTTTTTTTCCTGTTTCCCTCAAATACACTAAATTCTACCCATCTTTGAAAGCCCAGTGCTTTCACAGTGAGTAGACTCAATGAGATACGTAAAGATAAATAAAATTGAGTCTAAATACAATTGTATGTTGTATATAATTATTATCTAATATATTTAGATAGAATGAATAAATTTGTGAATATACCCACAAGGTTTTTGGAAAGATTTATAGCAAAGCTTAATGCTGGGATGTTGGTGAGAAGGTTTGGAGAGAGTGAGGGAGCTATGGTAAACTCTGGAGTTTTGTGGAGGTATAGGTATAAGGCCGAAGTCTGCCCCATGCAATCTGGTGTGAGGTATATGAGAAAAACGGCAGGAAATACCATGTATCCTATCTTCAGATGGGGTTATATAAGTAGCAGATTGAGGGTGTGAAGAGCAGTAGCATCCAAGAGAAGGAGGTTAGCAAGTGTGGGAGGATAAGGAAGTAACACTTCAGGGGACATACAGTTGATGTATCTTAGGATATATTAGCAAGGACTAGTGGTTTATTTTTAGTAAGTAGGATAGATGGGGGAACAGGCACTGGTCCTGACACTACATGTGAGAGATGCCAGGACAGGTCCAGTCTAGGGACTTTGGCCATGTTCATTTGTGATTTATGAAGACATGTAGCTGGGGTCTGAGGTGACCTAGTGAGAAGCCCCAAGAGGTGGATGATGCAGGCAAAGGAGTCTCTTAATAGGAGGCACTTAGATGTATAGATGGGCTGTTGGTTGATCTCTGGGGGATTTATCTGTGTGTAGCAAGTTTGTAGCCTTCACAGGGGGATTGAGGTAGAGTTGGAAAATTACTGAACTGGCAGTTTGGGATGGTGCTGTATCCTTTAAGATTTTTCCTTCTGTAGGTGGCTGAATACCCAACTCAAAGGAGCTGAAGAAAAAAATGATCCTTATTGGCTCATTTGATTGAAAAATTCATGGAGACTATTATCCAACAAGTGTGACCCAGCTGCTCAAGTGACATCATTAAGGACCTGGAGTCTTTGTAATTCTCTCTGTTCTGCCTTTCTCAGGGTCCTCTTCATTCACACAGTGAGCCCCTGGCACCTTCAGCTTGAAGCATTCCAAATACTATATTCTTAATACAATTTTATCTGGTAGAAGAAAACCTGTCTTTTTTGGCCATCGAACAGAAACTCTGAGCGTCAGTCTAATTGGATCATCTTAAATTGTGTGCCCATCCCTAATCATTCATTTCTAATGAGATAGGCTTCATTGGTGAACACACACTTGATCTTCTTACCTAATCCATGGAATCAGGAATGGAGTAAATTACCCCAAAACATGTGAGCTCTGTAGGGTGGGAGTAGAAACCTAAATGAAAATTAGCTGCTTTTATTAAGCAATGTGTGGAGTGGGGTGTAGGTTTGGATCCACCAAAACAGTAGATGTCTACTACAAGGGTTATGTTGTCAGGGCCCCAGAAGGAAACACAATTCATCTTAGATGGTTCAAAAGGGGAGACTTTAATAAAGGGAATTCTTATAGAGGTGTGAGTAGGATTAAAGGTACAAAACAATGGCTGGTGAGGCTCTTAGAGACCAATATTAGCAGGAAGGTTTTCCTACTCCTAGGACTGAGGGATCAATAGGAGGAAATATGTTGTCAGAGCCAAGTAAGAACTTGAGTCCTGGAGGAGGAGCTACAGCTGTAATTGTGGAGGAATACAGGTATAGTCAGAGATGGAACATTGAAGCACAGAGGGAAAAGGGAAAAATATCCTGACCCTTTTTTCCTTTCACCCTCTAATCTCCTGCTGGTAGTACACATGGGCTCAACTGGAAGCCAGGAATGGAACCTATATGATGCAATCATTAGGGGTCAGACTCCTGGGACACACAGTAGGGCAGAATATGGATCTCAGGGTCAAATGGAGAATAACCAGCAGAGGAAACAAATCAGAATCTTAGTCCAGTAACTATATTGAGAAGGAAGGTAGGTTAGGGATAGAAATGTATGGGACAGAATTTTATTATCAGAATAAGGTCCAAGTTTAGGGGTGCTGATCTGGTTGTAACTCTTCCTTTTGGTAGGGAATAGGTACCTGCTCACTCTTAGTGCTCCAGGTCAGAATTTTCCTGGGAACTGAGGAGTGGCTGCTCCTGAAGACATGGGCCTCAGAAGGTCTGTTGGTGGGTAACTGGCTCATGACAGGAATAGAACCAATGACACATTGTTGCTTATCAAGGCATACTACAGTATGTAGCTACTCTGATGTCAGTTGTTTTTGTTTATATTCCTGTCCTGCGCAGGTTGGGATCACTTCCTGCTCAAGCCCGACTTGAAAACTCTGAGGAAATTTCATCTCAAATAGCTGACTAGGGTGAAACGAATGAGAGTTGTCTTACCAGTCTTCATCTAGAAGCCATTCTATGGGGTTAGTGAGTAATCACTGTCTCCAACTGCTGAGACAAATACCTAAGTAACACTGTGGCCAGGGATTAAAAATAACTTAGAATATAGCAGGAAGCTCAAGTTGTGGCTAGTAGTGAGGTAGCAAACAAGCAGCACATATTCAACTCCATTGGATGACAGGACAAGTGACAGCTTCCCTTGAGTCAGATGGAGCAGATATGAGTGCCTGATGCAGAGTTGGAAACCAGACTGGGCCCTGGCTAAGCAATAAAACTGGTGGCTGAGACTAAAATGACTTAAAGCAGGGTGGGACTCTTTAGTAGTGGAAAAGAAAGCTTGGTTTGATGCCTAGAGAGAGTTGCATGATGTTTAAAAAAGGTCATTATTAATTACATAATCAAGCAGTGTAAAAGTATCAACAAGCTCGAGACAGTCTTTATCTTGCATTATTAGACATGTAATTCAGGTGAGAAAATATTACCAAATATAACCTGCTTATCAACTCTTGTGTAATGAGAACATAAAAGTGAATGAAAGTATATCTAGTCTGTGGTGAAAGAGAAATGTAATAGACTTAGAAGATCTTTTTATCCTACTTTGTGGGATTGAGCCTAAATTTAACTGGAACTCTTTTTAGAAGGAACTTCCTATTTAGCCTTTTTAAAATGAAGGATTTGTCTACTAATGGGAAATATGCATTTTATTATTAAAACAGGCTATATTTTGGACTAGTTGGGGAATGTGGTGAGGATAAACCAGTTGTAAAAAAGGATATAAAAAGAAAGCTGTCAAAAATGGTTAAAGATAGAGGATAGCATTCCAAACCCCACAGCCATCTGTCCAGGAAACTCTTCTTGTTGCCTCGTTTTCCCTTTCATTTGCGTTGGTTGTTCTCTACTTAGGTGCTTGGAATGCCCCTTCACTCTCCCCAGGCCAACTCTTCCTTGTACTTCAAGATTTTAGGCAGTTTGGCTCCCATACCTTCTAACATTCTCCTCACTCCAGTGCCACCCCAGAGAGATTTGTGGTATGCGGTCTATGCTCTAATGCCCTTTCAAACTGTCTTGACATGACTTTCTGATCTGTCTTCTGCGTTAGACTGTCAGCCATTTGAGAGAATGAACCAATAAAAGAGTGGGTATGTATATAACCAGAATTACATTAAAATTATGTTTGTTATAATGAAGTAGAGTATTTCTATGCTTTGCCTCTTCCACGCACTATCAAATAGCTTATGGCATTCCTCTGGAATGTTCCGAAGATAGTCTGATCCTGTATATTAGTTTGAATTCATGATTGTAAGTACGGGAAATCCAACTTCAAATAGCCTAAATAAAAGGGAGAACTTAGAACTATCTTGGTGTATATTTCAGCATGACTAAGGCATGATGAAGGCAAACATACAGCTGGTCTTTGGGAATAGAGGCTCAAATGCTCTTGGGACTTTGGCCATCTTTTATTTTGGCTTCTTCATCTGTTTGGGTCTCCTACTTCTCTTTCTCTGCAGAATGGCTTTCTCATTCAGAAAATATGGTTGCTGACAGCTCTTAATTTTATATAATAAAACTTTGCCAGTAGAGAAAGACTAAAGATTCTGATTTGACTTTCCTGCTTCCAAAGATTGTGGATTCTAAGAAATGTCCCAGTTTGGGTCAGTGCCCTCCCTCTACCTAACCATCAGCTGCTGCCATTGTAATCAGATGGAAGGAGGTGAGTAGTTCATGTAACCAGACAAATTAGTACATGCTGTATACTCAGCATATTAGTCTACTATGGGATAATTACATTTCCAGGGCTCTGCTTGCCAGAACATGTAGTCAACTCCAGGCCATGCATATTTGTGAAGGGAATGATAATGAAGACATGTGCTCCACAGAGTTAAATAAACTTTATTTTGGCATTTGAAATGCATAATATCATTACTCTTGTGGGAGATTTACCCTCTTCATTATGTTTTCTATTGGCTAGCATTAAGATGCATTCTTTGCATTCTTAAGCATAAACTGACAGGAACATCAAGTGGGAAAGGTAGCCTAAATAATGAAAAAGTTAACTTGGGAGAAAAACTATGCTGTGGTTAATTAATAAAGTAGAGGTGTTTCTGTCTGAAAGTATTTTTAGTCTTCCAAAAGTTATTACTAACATGTTGCAAATGAATTTTTAAATGCTGCTTTCAACTGAAATTTTCTTACCAGCTTACTCTATTTCTCTCAGGGGATGACTGACATTAAAGTAAAAAGCCGGCATGTTTGTCACTTGTACCAGATAAGTAGATGAGTGTAAAGCTAGGCAGCCTTTTTAGAAATATCATGTGTAAAGCACTAAAATTTGTGTGCATGTGTGTAGTTATGTGCACTGAAGGCTGATTCTCGATGTAAGTCAAAAGGGTATGATTTTAGAAGTAACACATTGCAGTACAAAAAGAGATAGGTAAATATTAATAAAATGAGCTTAATTCTTTTTCCCTTTTGTACTTCACAGAGTGGGGAATGGTGGGGAATGGTGAGTGGTAATCCCTGGCCATAGGTCCAATATTCTGCCTACTTTATAGCAACTTTACTGGGGGCTAGATGTGTGTGTGTGTGTGTGTGTGTGTGTGTGTGTGTGTGTGTGTGTGTGTCTGTGAGACAGCGCGAGTGAGAGCAAAAGCGAGAGAGAGACGGGGAGAGAGAGAGAGAGAGAGAGAGAGAGAGAGAGAGAGAGAGAGAGAGAGAGAGAGAGAGAATTCTCTGATTTAGTTATTAGGGAGGGGAGACTCTAGTAATTTGATATCTATTAATAAGAAGTTTATTGATTCTCGGCCCGTTGTTTATACATCTTATAGGAGCAAACAGCAGGGAATGATGTGGGGTGGATTATATGACCAAACACTGCTTGTAATTTGAATCTATGAGCCTCTGAAGCTAGATATTAAGTTAATGGAGCAATCATATGAATCAAGAGCCAATCTATTATTATTTACTTATCAATCCCTGGGTTTCTTATTCAGTTAGAAACTTGATTTTATCACTTTAGAATCTAAAACTCTGGATATCCATTGCATGGACACAAAATGTCAAAAGAAATGGACCTTTTCCCTACTCTGTGTTTATGAACCCAGCCCATCAATCTTTGTATGTATTATGTAGTCCTCTGGTAGAGCATATGTTATTTCTGTTTCTGGTTTGGCAAGAAACAATAATCAACCTCTCTTCCTCTTTCCCCCTTTTTCCTTTCCACTGTCTCATCCTCCTCCTCCCTCCCTTCTCTGTCTGTACCTCTCTCCTTAAAACATGCTTATCTGTGAGAATTCATGAAACCAAAGTGCCCTTTATATTACCTTGGTAAATGACCTAAATGAAGATTTATCAGCAGGGATGGAAACTGCTGATATCAAATATAATTGCTGTTATTTATACATCTTGAAGCTAAAAGAGGTTCTTTTATATCATCATAATGCAATTTGGATTTCTCTCTTGCTTTCTTGCTTTTTTTCTCTCTTTTTCTTTCTTTGTTTTTCTCTATTTTTCCCTCCCTCCCTATTTTTCTTCTTTCCTTTCTTCCTTCCTTTCTCTCCTCTCTGTTTTTCTTAAAAAAAATCACAGCAATGTTTGATCCTTGGTTGGTACTGAAGCTTATCTGTAGGAGAATGTGACTTTGAAAATTAGTTACCATAAATAGAATACAAACAGCCTTTTGCATCCATAAAATAGCTGGTTCTTTTCAGGAACTATTGATTCTGGTCTGCTAATATTGCAAATCTAACTAAAATAGATATTGTCTGTGCTGTATGTCGGGGAGTGACAAGGGTTCTGCACTTATAGCTTTTGCTAGAAAACTTGGAGGGCAGCCAGCCGAGAGCTCTGTAATAGACTTTTAAGAAGTTGAAATCTGTAAAAAGTATTTCAGGAAGAAAAGCTTTCAGTTTAGACAGTTGCATGGTTAACAATTAATTAGCTCCAGAGAACTAATAATTAGCTTTCGTCAATTAAACCAACTTCTAGTTTTGTGCCAGAGAAGATAGCTTGCATAGCTAAAATGCACAGTAAACTCTTAATTTATGCTACCCAATTCTTTAGCAAAATCTTTTTGTTTGTTTTTTGTTTTCATCGTTAACATTTTGGTGTAGCTCTCTTTGCTGCATGGTTGGTCTGTTGCTGTGCACCACATTATAGCATCTTACTTTTTAATGTAACATTTTAATATAAGCCTTCTCCATGTTCTTAATTTTGAATGACTGCATATAATTTTAGAGTAATAATGATGTAACTGACTAATTATTTTACATATATTAATCCTTACAGCAGGTCTTTGAGGTAGGTACTGTTATTATCCTCATTTAAAAGTTAAAAGCAAAAACTGAGATACAGAGAAGGTTAAGTGGGCTGTTGAAGGTCCCAGTGCCAACACATGGCAGAGTACTGAATTTGCCCTGGTTTGCTTAACCATTCCCTTTTTATCTACCTATTCTTCATGGTTAAAAAAGTGTTTCTTCCCATATTTAAGGGTTTTTCCTTAGTTTCCCAAAAATAGAATTACTGAATCAAAGTTTAAAAAATTTTAAGGCTACCGATACATATTACCTTAATAGCTTTCCTAGTGGTTGATTAGATTTCCACAATAATTTATGTGTGCATAGTTGAGTATTGTCTTTGTGGCTTGATAGTTTAATTATGGCAGGTTTGGATATACAGAAAATAGCAGATGTTCATGTGTGCTGCAAGGCCAGGGCTTGGTACCTTTTCGGGGTAGTGTTTAATGTTTAATGTTAATTAAAAAAATGGCTATCCATTTTCTTTCTCTGGGACTTTTCCCCAAAACCCGGGGTGGGAGTTCTATTGGCCATGTTGGTGCCATGTAGCTATGACTCTGTTGCCACAACTAAAGAACCCAAGAGTTTACAGCTAATTAAAGCTGGGATACTCAGATTCTCCCTTATGGAAATTTGAAATTTGGAATCTGATTATTAAGGCTGAGTCATATTGTTAGTAGTGCTACGATGATTAGGTTCCCAAATTCCACTGTAGAGTTTCCCCTAGCTTATTTTGTTTCTGCTTTTTCAAAAAGTAGTTATTGATCTCTTTCTTCATTTCCATTGGGAATGCCCAGTGTTCTATCAATAAATTTCCCTATTTATGATGATTACAGTTGGTTTTCTGTTTCTTACCAAAAGTCTTAAGCTGGTCATATAAATAGATGGTATGAACCTCAAAAGGGGCTCCAGAGGAGACTTAGGATTCCTAGAAGAATAGAGAAGGGGTTATATAGCAGATGTTCAGTAATATTTGTTGAATATGGAAATAAATAAGTGGGGGAGAATGATCCCTTCTCATTACAAACCCAGTAAAGAATTCTGTATGCCACAATTGGCCTGGGTTCCCCCAATTATAGCTCACTTGCATAACCACTTCCCCAGGGTAAAGTCACCAGAGCTGCCATTCTCTCTAGGGCCATGTTCTCTTCCCTGCTGCTCATCTTAGGATCTTCTTTAGTTAGAGAAGTTTCAATGACTTTGACTTTTAAGGAGAAGAGTTTCAAGGTCTCTATCTCTTCCCTCTCAGAAGGTCCAGGAGTCATGCAAATTTTCCCATAATTTTGCCAACAAATATCAAGGCCCCCTCCTCCAACAAATATCAGTGATGCCAGGAAAAAAAATAAAGATATGCTTTTACCAGATATAATGTGTGATATTAATTAGGGTAATGCTAGCTGTGAAACAAATAGACTCCAAAATATAAAATGGCTTGAAAACAATAATTTATTTCCTGTTCATGTAACACTACTGGGAAGGTAAACAGGTCACTAGGTAGCCCTTCCTTATCCATGTGGGTCTTTTAGGGAGTCAGATAGGGAGGCTTACCACCAGCTGTATGTGGCCTCCAAGGTCATTCTAGGCACTGTCTCTATCCCAGCCAGATAGTAGAGGAAAAGAGCATGGGAAGTTTTGGCCATAGTGGAATTTCTGTTAACTTTCAATTGGCTAGAATTCAGTCCCACAGCATCTAACTGCAAGGGAGGCTGGGAAATCTAGTCTACTTTGTGTCCAGGAATAATAGAATATATGCTGTATTTGGATGATCAGCTAACAGTTGCTCTCTCCTGTGGCTACTCCGTATTATCCAGACTTCGCTCTCCAGAGATTCTGATAAATACAAGTTTACTGCACTTTGAAAAAAAAAAAGAAAGTTAGTGAACTTGCTTGTCTTCACAGTTTCTATAAGTCCCATGACTTAAAAATAAAGCTACTGGTGAGGGAGAAAAAGTAATAGATTTGAATCAACTAAATTATATACATGTAACTTTTGCCACATGTACTCAGAATACCTAGACACATTTTTCATATTCAGGCCTTGGTATAAAGGTGCAAAATTCTAAGCTAACAAATAATTATTCTTCATAAAACAATTCTAGGACCAGGAAAGATAAGTCAAGCTGGGATTTGCAAATTGGGAGTAAGTACTAAAGTGAGTCAGATGGGAGGAAGTATCAGGAAGCTAGAAGCTAGGGTGATGTCAGGAGTAGAATTCAAATGTGAAGCTTAGAGTAGGAACCAATGTAGGCACCAAAGGAGAAAGAATGTTCTGTTGGAGGCTGTATGCCTTATTCATAGGGACTTTTAATGCACTTCCTGCTGGGCGGCAGTCAAGCCCATGATGTGGACAGCCTAGAGAAGACAGCGGGTAAATAAGTTCACCTGCCTGGAAGCAAGTTTGAAGGGATGGAGCTGTTACATAGCAGTGCTGAGAAGAATTTTCATACTACTTCAAGATTAGCAGATAGTTCTGATTGCTTTTAGATTTGAATTCCTATGTTACAGCGTTGGTAATATCAGGGGAATACAAGAAAATATTCACTTTCAGGTTTATTTTATTTTGTATCCACTGCGATGATTGAAATTGGGATGTGATTAAATTTTCAGGTGTGCAAAATGCAATTCAAATCATAACCTGTGCCCATAAAGACCAGTAAGAATGGAACTCAGTCAAAGGAAAAGAAGCTCTAAGCTTTGGTGCTGCTTATGATCTATAAAATATAAAAATGTTTTCCAGATGATTGGCAGATTGGTGATTCTTTGCAACTATGGGAACACATTAACTCTGAGAACACCAAAGACAGTGCATCTTGTAATGGGAGGGAAACACTTGTGATTACATGGGTAGCCAAGACCTTATGTTATGAGGTTTCAAAGCTATTAATATAAGCATAATACTTTTATTTCAAGATTTATTGATGCTACAGAATATTCTTTACATCCATACCAATTTTGCATGGTTTTATAAGATGAATTATACAGCAAAAAAGGTAAATATGTACAAATTGTGGAATCCTTTATAATACTTGTATTATAAGGAAAGTAATGAGGTAAAGTAGAGTAGTAAGCAACTTAGCTTCCAAAATCAGAACTGGGCTCAAATTCTGACTCTTTGATTTATTAATACTAGCTTTGTGACCTTGGAGAAGTTATTTCACCTTTACAAACATCTGTTCTCATCTGTAAAATAGAGATGACCACCATATCCAAAGGCTCTGAAAATCACAAGTTTTTTATTGTGTTGTTGTTTTTTAGTAATTCATTTGGTGGCAAAACCTGATGTGGACTTATCTTTATTTCATTTAATGTGCATTTTTATACATTTTGTGGCAGAAATATTAAGGTATTTGATTAATGTATGCTGCCCCAGATCCTGCTTAGGGTGAATGCTAGGTAGCTTTCATGTATCCCTCCAAATTCACTCTCCGCATTTCTCTATCTAGCTATGTGCCCAGGAGTCTGACAATATAGATTGTAAATATACAATCTATATTTATAGGCTCCCTGCTGTTTGTTTCCCCATTCGGTTTGGCTGGTGGAAGTCATTGGCAAGATACTGGAATGAGGGAGCAGAGTATCGGTGAGAGTATTCAATTCACCTAGTTCCCTTCATGAGGGGTCACCATAGTGTGTCTCTAGTTTAAAAGTCTTAGCATCTGAAAGGTACCAATCCTTACAAGTCTCTTAGTCTCCAGCTTTCAGTAACAGCTCCATTCCTTTACCCATGCTGGCCTAGAGGTGGTTAATGGTCACCACAATACTAGCTTCAGGTTACTGAGCTATTTTTTGTAGTTCTTCTACACCTTGCTCACTCCTTGGTAAATAGTGCCTTTATTCAATTTTCCTCAAATGATCCTAATTTGAACATGTCACCTAGCTCTTGCTAGGGCCCTGAAAGATATAGAATGCTATATAATTTATGAAATATTTATTGACTTTCAAATTTACACACATACACAGACATATACATTCTAAATTTTGAAACACATCTTCCTTCAAGATAAAGAATTCTAGATCTGTATTCTAGGTGTTGTTATAGGAGTTTTACCATATTTTATAAATTATTACTGTTCAAAAATTCCTGTGGTGTTCACTTGAACACAGAGCATTTAAATGGTCTACAGATAACACCACCACCACCTCAGTTCTAAACATATAAACATTGTCCTTGGGCTACCAATTTAAATAAATCCCCCAAAGCAGGTATACTACGTGGAAAGCAGTTTCACAATTATAATACACTACCCTTTGTTACTTTTTTAAGAGGAAAATAGATGGAACAAGATTATACCTAAATTCTACTTGATCACTTTTTCATCAACAGAAGGAACTTCTCATGACATTCCAAGATGCCCAGCTAGAAGAGGTGCCCAGCTAGTAGCATTTACATAACTTTATCCAAAATATTTCACCTTCTCTCAGTGTTTCAACAACAATAAATTCATGTTTTGAATTTTTACTTGTGTATTACTGTTAATATGCATTTTCTAGTTAGTTCTTGGGTGGTAGAAAGAACGTAAAATTTGGAGTCAAGCTTAGGTCTCAGCTCTGTTATAGTACCTAAGTCACTTTGAGCTTGTAACTTGATTCCCATTGTCTTCATCTCTAAAATGAGGGTAAAAACCACATACTCACCAGGATCATGAGGATTAAATAGAATAACTATAGATTATCTAATATGGACCTGAGCTCATAGTAAGAGCCTGAGTGTTTCTCAACCTGAATCAATTTGTCAATGCAGTTGCTCAAAAGAGGATGGTGCCTTCCTGGGGTTTAGCAGTGACGGCAACTATGTGACTGCTGCCATGGCATTTAAACTATTCATGGACTGCCTAGAACCTCCAGATTCTACATGTGAGAACCATGGCCGATGCGTGGCTGTTGTCAGTTACATCATCACAACAACAGAATGAGTGTGGGTTGGTACGTGTGAATTTCACCAGCGAGGCAAGGTGCTGAACAGAATGAGTGTTTTCTTATTTGTTTGTAACTACAGATTTAGTTTATGCTTCCATTAATTCATAAGTATTATATTTAGTACTTTAATATTTAATATTGGTGCTAATAAATGTGAATCAACATTTTAAATCCATAAAAACATACAGGCAGATATGATATTTTCTTATCTCACTATAGTAAGTTTTGATCTTTCCTAATGAAATTCCCTAATCATTTTGAGCAAATGGTAATATCGGCATGAAGAATTCCATGCTATAAAACTATACACGGTTGTTAGAGATAGGCCATGTAGTTGACTTTGAGCTTCTAGTGGCTAAAGAAAAAAAAGCCAAGTACAAGATTCCTAGAGTTTTTAGTTGCTTCCTGGTACCAAAACCTGAGAATAATGTCTTCTGAGGGCCTCATAAAGTGGCATACTACGTTGAGAATTTACACAAGTAACTTTGAATAGAATAATAGGCTTCAGTAGTAAATTTAAATCCAAGCATAGCAAGCAGCCTTGCTGAACCGAAAAGTTCTGTGAAAGTTGGTATATCTTACTGGGATATAGCTTCAAGTGATGATGGAATGATAAGAAATAATTGTCTTTTTGCTACATTTTTTATTTATTATAAAAATTAGTAATCAACTCTATGGATTTGGAGAGCTCAGGAATAATACAGCTTAAAAAAGTTTTTCTTTGGCAGTCAAAATAAAATATTGCATTTAAAATTAATTGGAATCTATGATAATGATTACTAAGATAAAATGTTATTTCCAGATTAAATTAAAAGTTTTCTGTATGTTTTTTACCATCATTCATCTCTTCAAATTAATATTCCATCTGAGAAGTCTGAAAGGAGAAGATTAAAAGAAGTCATTAATAAAAGGAAGTACACTTAATGGGAATATGATTATCATGTAATTCAAAGAAAATTTCATTATGCCTCCTACTAATTGCTATTTTGTGCACCTACTTGCCTTGCTTATCTTAAGTTGGTTTTGGTTTTAGGGGAAATATAAAAAATTAATACATACATTTATTATTTAAAGTAGACCAAAACTAAGGCATAAATAAATAGTTAATAATTGAAGTATGTGAATTAGTCGACTATAAAACTATACTTATTAAAGTCTTTGTAATTTTTAGAAAGAATGTCCCACAATTTGAGAAATTGGTAAATCATGATTATATTTCTATTGTAGTTTTAGCCACCCTGCATGGGGACTATGAGGACTGCCTTCAGGCTAAACAGCATAAAAAATAAAAACCAAACAGCAGGTATCATCCCCTTCGTCCAAGTGTCAAATGTAGCTCAGTTTCTCTCTGCTTGTGTAAATTCTCCAGAGCTTTTAGGTAGTTGTTTTTTAGGTTTTCTTCAGAGTTTATAGTTGTTATGTGTTGTTGACCATACTAGAACTGGGCATAATCATCTTTCTGCCTAAACTCTTTAAGGTTTTTGAAATGATGACATTTAATTTTTAATCTTAAGTGTTTCTGCCTAAGAAGTTATCCAGCAACATTGTGATAACCATTCCAATTCATTTACGTGCTATCAGCATTGTTGTTTTAAGATGAGTTTTGTTTTAGCTGTGAAATAACACCACTACTTTTTTCATTGTTTGCATGTTTTTATGGGAATTAAACTATTTTTTGTTGTAAATTTACTTATCTTGGGGTATGAATTGGCTTTGGAATGAGAGAGTCTTGATTCTAATCCCACTCTGCTGTGTAAAACTTTAAAATTTTCCCAGCTTGAGTTTCCTCCTTTATAAAAGAGGGTAATACTATCTACATTGTTGTGCTGTGTTGAAATCATTCATGTTAGAGGGGCTATCACAAATGTTTAGTAAACAATAAATGCCCTATAAAAGGTAGGTATTATTGTTAGATGCTTCTTCCTGACTTATTCCCAGTTCTTAGATTGGGGGAACTAGATTTTTTTGCTCTATAATTCAACCTTTGGGTTTCTGAAAGAAATTGAGAAGCATTTTGCAGAACAGATTGGAGTTTATTTTTGAATAATCAAATTAAGCCTGTGTAATGATTGGAAACAAAATTAAATTCAGCTTTTAAAATTAGCCACAGCAAAGAATCAAGAAGGACAAGTGATATTATTTTAGGTGCTCAGATACGTGTATAGGTTTTGCTTGCTTACATGAGAAATGGATGGAATGTATATCAGCAATGTATATAGTTTTTTGGAATCACATGGGCCAGAAAGTACCTGAATCTTAACCTTGGGTATATCTAAGAGGGATTATTGATTGTCTGCTGTATGGCCCTATCTAGACAAGGTTTGGGTGGCAAAGATGAAGATGAAGAAGGCAAGGTCCGTTTTCTTTGATGCTCTCATGAAATTGAGCGATAGCTCTAGGAAAGCCCTCTTGGGGAGGAGGGCTATGTGGAATAGGGAAGCAGTTGCTCCAAATTCTTGGTAATAGGACTGCATTAGTCAGAGTTCTTCAGAAAAACAGAGCCAATAGGATGTATATTAATATACACAGAGAAAGAAAGGTTTATTTTAAGGAATCGGCACACATGATTGTGGAGGATTGACAAATCCAAAATCTGTAGAGTAGGCCAGCAGGCTGGAGACCTGGAGAAGAGTTGCAGTTATGGGGGTCTGTTGCAGAATTCCCTTTCCCTTGGGGGAGGCGAGTCATTTTCTATTAAGGCTTTCAATTGATTGGATGAGGCCTACTCACAGTATGGAGGGTAATCTGTTTTACTCAATGTCAACCGATTTAATATCAATCTCATCTAAAATATACCTCTGCAGAAACAATGCTTGACCAAATATCTGGGTACCATGGCCTCCAAGTTGACACATAAAACTAACCATCACAGGAGCTTGTTGTTGGAGTTTGCCTTGGACCCCATAGCAGATTCAATCTTATATGGTGCTGCAGCCCTAGGCCTTGAGTGCTCATTGCTTACTTCTTTCCCAGCTTCGTTCATGACTGTGCTTGAAGCTACTTTGATGGGTGGTACTGCTGAGGCCTCGTGCCCATGTGGCTACACAATTAGCCTTAGTCTTGCCAACATTTGTGACCTTTGCAGACCTCTGTCTGGCCGTTTCCTGTGACCCCATGTTCCACCTTGATCCCAGCCTACTGCAGTCTTCTGCACAGTCTATTTGGCCTACAGATTCCTGATCTGAGGCAGGATATGCATAGTTCTTAGGGGGCCATTAGTGTCCTATAAATGTAATCTCTTCCCCTTAGCTTTGTATACTGATAGAAGTTATTTGACCTCCTGGGATTTTTATTATAAATTTCAGATTTTGGGCCGGGCGTGGTGGCTCACGCCTGTAATCCTAGCACTCTGGGAGGCCAAGGCGGGCGGATTGTTTGAGCTCAGGAGTTCGAAACCAGCCTGAGCAAGAGCGAGACCCTGTCTCTACTAAAAATAGAAAGAAATTAACTGGACAACTACAAATATATAGAAAAAATTAGCCAGACATGGTGGTGCATGCCTGTAGTCCCAGCTACTTGGGAGGCTGAGGCAGCAGGATTGCTTGAGCCCAGGAGTTTGAGGTTGCTGTGAGCTAGGCTGACGCCACGGCACTCTAGCCCAGGCAACACAGTGAGACTCTGTCTCAAAACAAACAAACAAACAAAAAACATTTCAGATTTTGCCGGTCTTTGCTAACAGTTTTCACAGAACATTGTTTCTGATTTGGCGTATTTCTTTTCTGCTTTAGTTATAGCTAATTTATTGTAAGGCTGCTCCTGCCCTCTTTGTTCTCTCATCAGTGTTTTGTAGGGAGGAGTAGTTATTAAATATACTGTCACTCTTTTAATAATTGAATGTGTGTGGTATTTATGACCTACGGGCCAGTGCTCTTATTTTGCTTTATTATGACTTTTATTCTCAGGGGCCTATGGCTTTCAAATGCCACTGTTTTGAATAGCTGTCTATAGAATTGTTACCGTGGTGCTTAGAGCCTATAAACTAGCCATCCTACCTGATACTGTATTCCAGTGAGTGCTGTGCTTGCTGCTCAGCATTTCAGATTGGATCTGATTTCCTGGGATTAAATTCCAGATGTTATTTTGCAGTTTGCCATCTGCCTGTTTGGGGGAAGTTTCACTCAGGTTGTAGGTCAGATGTATGTTCACTGATATTTTCAGATCTTATGTCTTAGGTCTCCACTCGTTGGCACTTTTATCTAATGGCAGAATATTTTGTTTTCTTTTTCAAAATAATTGCAGGGTGCAAAAAAATAATTCTAATTTAAGAACTATATCAAATGATTTCATTGGTTATATGTCAGTAGCTTGGAATATTACAGAAAAGAAGTACATATTTTCTTCTGTTTTGAAAGGGGAAACTTAAATCAGGAGGCTTTTAGTCTGTAAACAAAGTTACTTTTTAAAAACGCATATGAGTAATATTATGGGAATAATAAAATCTGATTTATCTAATAGCTTTCCCTGACATTTATTTTTAATTTTTAACTGTGATAGATATATATTAACATGTAGTTATTCTCTTTGAAAAAGTATGTTCATTTTTTAAAGTATACTTAGCTTTTCAGATATAATTCCCACAGCCTCCTGTGTATTGTAAAAAATGATTATTGAAACAGTTTCACTTTGAAGTATAGTACTTGAAATTTTCAGATCCAGTATGACCTTTTAGACTTCTAATGCAGCTTTATTTACGTCAATCAAATTGCAAGTATAGTTTGCTAATGTGGCAACTTCTTGATTTCAGTACAATTATAATATACCAATCAATCAATATTTCAAAATAGAGAATTTTATAATGAGATCCTGTATGGGTATTGATTTCAATATTCTGCGTTAATATAAAGAGCAAGTAGTCTCAAACTTAGGTGATCCAAAATAATGTTTCTAATATTTAAAACTTAGAATTCTTTTTCTAAAGAGCTAGTGTTATAAAGTGACAGGGTCCCAGGCCTACCCATTAAGGCCTACTCAAACCATAGTATAGATGAAAATAGTGTCCTAATGGTGGCTGTGATTTCTTAATTCTCTGAAATCACTCTAAGACCTGATTTTCTTTGTGCTTCTCTGTCATTTGAGTGTGAGGTGGAAATTTGGCAGGGGCGGATAGGTTGCATATGTGTGTAGTTATGGTAGAAGTGAGAAAAATAGTTGCTAATCAGTTAGGTGGGGTTTGGATATAGAAGCTTCATGGACTGGAGAATTGTTAAACATCAAGGAATGGATAGAGGAAAGTTATGGCTTCTAGGGTCTTAGCAACAGCAGGGATGGTGCCCCTCTCTTTAGTAGGAGACCTCAGTGGTTCTAAAGGGTCAATGATGGAGCAGTGAGGGTGCAGCTCCTGGCAGAGGTCTTGGAGATTGTAGCTATTTGTATATGTAGGATCTTTGCAACTGAGTGTTTATGAGGATTTAATGTTTGCTGGGATTTAGGTGCCAACTTTACATTTTTTAGAATCTGTTGGTCCAGGACTTTTAAATTTTCCTTTGCTTTTTGAAATTAATTTACAGACCATATTCATATTTGGCCCACTGTCCCAATAAAATCCTTAAAGCAAACATAAAAATTATGATCCAGGATCTAATCTAGTTGTCATATCATTTTAGGTTTCTTTATAACAGTTCTTCAGTCTTTCTTTGTCTTTCATTACATTAGTATCTTTATTATTAATAGACTTTATTATGAAGAGTAGTTTTAGGTTTATAGAAAAATTGAGCAAGAAAATAGTATTATGTCAATGTAAATTTTCCGATTTTGGTAATTACACTGTGATCATATAAAACACTGGCCTTGTTTTTAGGAAGTAAACACTGAAGTGTTTAGGGGAAAGAGCATAATGTCTGCAATTTACTCTCAAAAATTACTGTACATGTAGTACTACATTATGTAGTATCTGTGTGCGTGCGCGCGCACGTGTGTGTATGAGTGTATAGATAATAACATAGCAAGTGAAGTAAAATGTTAACAATTAGGGAATCTGATTAAAGAGTATATGGGAGTCCTTTGTACTATGTATTTTTATATTGAATAATTCTACTTCGAATAATTTTTTTCTAAGGAAATATTCATAAATGTTTCTGAAGATCAGTCCAGTCTTGGCTATTACAATAAAAGGTTAGAAAAGACCTAAATTGCTATCAATAATGAATGGCTTACATAAGCTATGGATTTTAACCTAATACAGTAAAATAATTGTGAAATATATAGTTTTTGATTTAAGAATATGTCTGAAATATTTTTTTAAATAAAAAAATTGTCATAGAAAAAAAGAAATTAATTTAAATGCAAAACCAGAGTCAATATTACTGTGTCAGTTTTTTCCAACTATACATTCAACACATCCCAAATGTAAATTGTAAAACCATCAAACTTTGGGAGATAACATAGGACAAAATATAGTTGATCTTAGTTTGGCGATGAGCTTTTAGATGAAACACAAGAAGAACTATCCATGAAAGAAAAAATTGACAAGTGGAACTTCTTAAATTAAAATTTTCTGCTTTGTGAAAACCACTGTTAAGAGAATTAAAAGACAAGCCACAGACTTGGAGAAAACTTTGCAAACATCTGAAAAAGAACTGGTCTCTAAAATATACAAAGAATTCTTAAAATTCAACAACAAGAAAACAAATAAGACAGTTAAAAATTGAGTAAAAGATGAATGGACACCTCACCACAGAAGATGTACAGATGGCAAATAAACATATGAAAGATGCTCAATGTCATATCTCATTAGAGAATTGCACATTAAAACCACAAATTGTTATCACTATACACCTATCATAATGACTAAACCCCAAATGCTGATAACGGTAGACGTCGGCAAGGATGTGAAGCAACAGAAACTCTCATTCATTGCTAGTGGGAACGTAAAATGATGCAGCCTCTTTGGAAAACATGTTGGCAGATTCTTACGAAGCTAAACATAGTCTTACTATATGATCCAGCAAACATGCTCCTAGGTATTTATCCAAATGAGTTGAAAACTCTTGTCTACACAAAAACGTTCACATGAATGTTTATAGCAGCTTCATTCATAATTGCCCCAAAGTGGAAGCAGCCAAGATGTCCTTCAAAAGATGAATGCATAAACAAACTATGGTATATCGATATAATGGGATACAGTCATTCCCTGGAGATATTACAGGTTTGTTTCTAGACCACTGCAGTAAAGTGAATATTGCAATAAAGTGAGTCACACTTTTTCTTTTTTTGGTTTCTTAGTGCATATAAAATTATATTTATACTATACTGTAGTCTATTAAAATAGAGTGCAATAGCATTATGTGTAAAAAATAATGTACATACCTTAATTAAAAAAAACTTTATAGGTTGGGCATGGTATCCTATAATTACCATGCCTATAATTCCAGCACTTTGGGAGGCCAAGGCAGGAGGATCGTTTGAGGCCAGGAGTTCGATACCAGCCTGGTCAACATAGTGAGACCCCACCTCTATGAAAAAAAATATGTAATAGCCAGGTGTGGTGGAACGTGCCTGCAGTTCTAGCTACTCAGGAGGCTGATGTGGCAGGATCACTTGAGCCCAGGAGTTTGAGGCTGCAGTAGCTATGATTGCATCACTGCACTCCAGTGTGGGTGACAGAGACCCTACCTCAAAAAATAATACTTTATTCCTAAAAACTACTAATGATAATCTAAGCCTTCAGCGAGTCCTAATCTTTTTGCAGATAGAGGGTCTTGGTTTGATGTTGATGGCTGCTGACTGATCAGAGTGATGGTTGCTGAAGGTTCGGGTAGCTGTGGCAATTTCTTAAAATAAGACAACAATGAAGTTTGCCACATCAATTGATTCTTCCTTTCATGAAGGATTTCTCTGTAGCATTTTATCCACGGTAGAACTTCTTTCAGAATTGGAGTTAATCCTCTCAAACCCTGCCACTGTTTTATCAACTAAGTGTATGTAATATTCTAAAGGCTTTGTTGTCATTTCAACAATGTTCACAGCATCTTCACCAGGAGTAGGTTCCATCTCAAGAAACCACTTTCTTTGCCCATCCATAAGAAGCAACTCCTTATCCATTCAAGCTTTATCATGAGATAGCAGTAATTTAGTCATATCTTAAGGCTGCATTTCCAGTTCTAGTTCCCTTGCTATTTCTACCACATCTGCAATGGCCTTCTTCACTGGAGTTTTGAATCCCTCAAAGTCATTCATGAGGGTTAGAATCAACTTCTTCCAAACTCCTATTTATGTTGGTATTTTTACCTCTCCTATGAATCATGAATTTTCTTAGTGGCATATAGAATGGTGAATCCTTTCCAAAAGGTTTGGAGTCACTATTTATGGCAGCTATAGCCTTATGAAATGTATTTCTTAAATAATAAGACTTGAAAGTCAAAATTATTCCTTGGTGCATGAACCAAAGAATGGATCTTGTATTTGCAGGGATGAAAACAACATTAATTTCCTTATACATCTCCATCAGAGTTCTTGGGTGACTAGGTATGTTGTCAATGAGCAGTAATATTTTGAAAGGAATCTTCTTTTCTGAGCAGTGGGTCTCAATAGTAGCCTTGAAAAATTCAGTAAACCATGCTACAAACAGATGTGCTGTCATCCAGGCATTGTTGTTCCATTTATAGAGCAGAGGCAGAGTAGATTTAGCATCATTCTTAAGGGCCCTAGAATTTTCAGAATGGTCAATGAACATTGGCTTCAACTTAAAGTCACCAGCTGCCTTAGCCTCTGCAAGAGAGTCGGCCTGTCCTTTGACACTTTGAAGCCAGGCACTGACTTCTCCTTTCTAGCTATGAATGTCCTAGATGGCATCTGTTTCCAATAGAAGACTATTTCATCTACATTGAAATGTTTGTTTAGTATATATCAATGACCTTAGCTATATCTTCTAGATAATTTGCTGCAGCTTCTGCATTAGCGCTTGCAACTTCATCTTGCACTTTTATGTTATAGAGATGGCTTCTTTCCTTAAACCTCATTAACCAACCTCTGTTAGCTCAAAACTTTTCTTCTCAAGCTTCCTTGCTCCTCTCAGTCTTCATAGAATTAAACAGAGTTTGCACCTTAGGCTGGGTTAGGCTTTGCCTTAAGGAAATGTTGTGGCTGGTTGAATCTTCTATCCAGACTTCTCATACTTTTATCATATCAGCAATAAGTCTTTTTCTCTTTCTTATCATTCATGTGTTCACTTAAGTAGCACTTTTCATTTCCTTCAGGAACTTTTCCTTTGTATTCAAACTTTGGCTAACTGACATAAGAGGTCTAGCTTTTTAGCTTATCTTGGCTTTCGACATACCTTCCTCACTAAGTTTAATCATTTCAAGCTTTGGATTTAAAGTGAGAGATGTGAGACTCTTCCATTCACTTGAACACTTAGAGGCCATTGTGGAGTTATTAACTGGCCTGATTTCAATATTGTTATGTCTCAGGGAAGCCTGAGGAAGGAAGAGAGACAGCAGAACGGCTGGTCAGTGAAGCAGTCAGAACACAGACAACATTTATCAATTAAGTTTGCCATTTTATGTGGACATGGTTCATGGTGATCCATAACAATTACGATAGTAACATCAAAGATAACTGATTAGAGATCATCGTAAGAGATGTGATAATAATGAAAAAGTTTGGAATATTACGAGAGTTACTAAAATGTGACAGAAATATGAAGTGTGAACATGCTGTTGGAAAAATGGTGCTGATAGACTTTCTTGAGGCAGGATTGTCACAGATCTTCAATTTGTAAAAAATGCAGTGTCTGCAAAGCACAATAAAATGAAGCACAATGAAGTGAGTTATGCTTGTATTATTCAGGGATATAAAGAAATGAGCTATCAAGCCATGAAAAAGCATGGAGGACCTTAAATGCATATTACTAAGTGAAAGAAAGCCATGCTAAAAGGTTTTTATATGCTGTCTGATTGCAAATATATGACATTCTGGAAAAGGCAAAGCTATAAAGAAAATAAAAAAGAATAGGTAGAGCACATGCCATTTTTATGACTGTGAATGATAATGTAATGGTAGACATATGACATAAGGATTTGGCAAAACCTGCAGAACTGTACAACATGAATGAACCCTAATGTAAACTATAAGCTGTAGTTAATAAAAATGAATCAATTGTAATAAACGTACCATGCCAATGTAAGATATTAACAATAGGTATAACTCTGGGTGGAGGAAAGGAAGTATATGGGAAATCTGTACTTTCTGACCAATTTTTCTATAAACCTAAAAATTCCCTATTCAAAATAAAAGCAATAATAAAACTCACTAAAACTGTAACAGCAAAAAAAAAAAAAAAAAAAACAAACCCACATATTCTGTTGATGGTTCATATATCCTTTTCTATAATTCACCAATGACTTAAGTTAATATTTTATTTTAAGCAATTTCAAAATGATGTTCATCTAATTACAGGGTTTTCCAGACATTTTTTACTGACTCTCAGTAGCAAATCTTTTATAATGAGGTAGTTTGTTCTAAGAATTACTTTACTGTCCTTCTAAAATTGTATATGCTAAGTATCAATATATATAGGCTGTTTATTTTCCAAATCCTTGCTGTCTCTTTTTACAAGTTAAGCTTCTTAGGGCGTGTTGCAACTTTTCTGTATTTAAGCTGTCTTAAATTTTTAATGACAAATTTCAGGTTAGGTGTTGGCTTTGCAATGTAGAATTAAGTAAACTAGTATTAACTAATTTAAAGTAGATAATACCATATTTTACAATTTATTTAATACCCCCCGAAGTTAGAATTCTGCCTTAGGATTTTTTATTCTTTTAAAAAATATGATAAATTAAAAAATAGTCATCAAATATGTTTGTGGTAGTTGTTGCCTATGTTAAGGAGAAATATGTCATAGTTCAAAAATTTCTTAATAAACTTACCTATCCCTTTTATATTATTCTAAATCTTTCATAGTAATAAGAGGTATAGTATGACTTGAAAATACCTTGGCATAAGAGGTTGATAAAGGATTCTATTAAGTAGTTTTGAAAAATAGCCTATATGCAATTATATGTCAGCATGTGTCAACTTGAATTTGACATTTATTCTTCATTTCTGTCGTGGAAGGAAACATTTACTTTCTTAGAGGAAAATATTAATACAAGAAAAATATTTCTGGGTTATTTATCAGTTGTATGCCATTTGCCCCACTTGGAAAACTACAGAAGTACAGGCACAACAGCTTGCTGATGAATCGACTGCAGGAGGTGGCCCACCTCATCCCAATATTCTTGGGCTTTGGTTCCAGATCTTCACACAACTAGAGTAGAGCAGAGGAACATAAAGCTGTCCTAGGTCAAGATTTCTTTAATCTTCTCAGCTTGATGGGCCATACTCAATCTGAGCTAAACTGCAGATTTGCTTTTTGCTTTTGTTGCAGGGATCGGTAGTGGGTTGGAGAACATATGTGAAGACCTGACTTAAGGCATCTTAAATATATTTGGTTTTATCAATCTGTTTTCAAAATCCTCTACGTATCAAAATGTCTTCATTAGTGCCTTAAGTAAGCACACATGATGCAATAATTTCATTTTCTATGGTTTGGCTTTCGACATATTTTAAAGAACAATGGTTTTCATCTTTCCCATAATAACTCTTCATGTATTTAATGGTTACCAATGAGTCATCTTTATTTTTTCCATGATTGACAATTTCAGTTGTTTCACATTTCATTGTTGTTTTTATCACGTCTTCTCACATACTTTTAGGTATAGGAAATTTAGGAAAGAAGATTACCAAAGATTAAGTTAACTTTATTATCAAAGTAACATATATGTATATTATTTATTTGTTTATTTAATACATTTTACCAGGAACCTATTCTAGACACTGGATATGTAGTGGCAAATTAAGACATAATTTGTCTTCATGGAACTTACATTCTGGTGGCAGATAAGAAAATAAGTAGGTTAAATGCACATATGCAATATAATTTTCATTAGTTTTAATACCATCATAAGAAATATAAAATAGGATAAAGGGATAGAGAAAATTGAGAGTGAAAGGAGTGTTTTGAATAGGGTAGTGAGGGATGGGCTCTCTGAGGAGGTGCCATTTGACTTGAATGAAAGTAGGGAACAAGACATGGAAGTATATGGCAGAAGAGTGTTCCAGGTAGAGGGAGCAGTAAATATAAAGGCCCTGTGGCATGAGTATGTTTGGCATGTGTGAGGAATATCAGGAAGGCCATTGTACCTGGGATGGACCAAGCTTTGGGGAAAAGTTTTAAGAGATAAGGTTTCTTAATGAAGCAGAGGCAAGATCATGTCACTGTGGGGCTTTATCTGTTATGGTAAAAACTTTGGAATTTATTCTAAGTGTGAGGAGAAGTAATTGGAAATTTTTGATCAAAGATATAATATCTGATTTACATTTAAAAAAGATCTTCCTGCTTGCTGTGTGTTGAACAAATGGAAGTAGGAGGTAAGGGCAGAAGCTGAAAAACCAGTTAGGGGGCTGTTTCATTTCTCTAGACAAGAGACAGTGGTCACTTGGTTTAGGTTGCTCTTCTTGCCTTTTCTCTGTTATTCTTTTCGTGTAGTGTATGTGTTATGGCTAAGAGCCTGGATTCCAGAGTCAGGGTGCCTGAGTTGAAATCCTTATTCCATCCTTTCCTAGCCATATGGTCTCAGGCATGTTACTGAATTTACCATGTCTCATTTACCTCATTAATGAAATGGGCATTGTAATAGTACCTTCTTCATATGATTATTGTGAGAATTACATAAATTAATTCACTGGAAATACTTAGGGTAGTGTCTGGCACATAGTAAGTATTCAGTAAATGTTCTCGATGATACTGATTTGATGTTGTTACCATGACATATCACTAGAGGCTGAAAATAATGGCATGATGCACTATGATGGCGTTAGCTCTGGAACCCTATTTGTGAGAGAGCAATAGGTATCTTGTGGCTACATTATTAAAACTCTTACTGAAGACTTCCCTGAGTCCCAGAATAAAGTCTCTGAATAATACTTTGAGGAATTGTTCTTGGGTATACATTAGTTATTCTTGTTTCATCTATTATTTCCTTGTAAGTACAGATTTCCTGAAGGTATATGGTCATACTTTCAAAAAAATTAGAAAGCTATCTTATATTAAACATTATTTTATTTAAACTATTTTAATGGTTTTGGATGGATTAAGTTCTCAGCATGTTTTTAGTATGTTTTGTGCTCTATGTGCTCTGTTATTATATCCTTTGTTTCTTTGCAGATTGAATGGCTTCTATTTTTCTAGTTTTTTTCTGTCTATGGCCAATATCAGACTTCATACCTTTCTCTGTATACACACACACACACACACACACACACACACACACATGCACGCACACACTGTTCACAGACAGATACACACATACAGACTTTTGGACCTTGCAGTTGAAGCTGCATTCTTGTCAAAAGGCCTACCACACCCAGAGTGGATGCAGCTGCCTTTCTCTTCCTTTGGGATATCAGCATTACTCATCACCTCAAATATTCTTGCTGCATCTCTTTGCTCAGTGTTTTGGATATGCAGAGCACTTAAATATTTGCTGTTTTAATGCATCAGAATGAACTGGTTATTGTGTTTTGAAAGTCAAATATGGGTCAAAGTAATTGTTTTTTTAACCAAGTTTTACTTTTCAGTTTTTTTTTAATGTAGGAAAAAAAAAAGCCCACTCTGTATCTGTCTATTTATAGTTGGTAATTGGAACTTGGTAAAGGGCAGTCTAAACAGAGGAGTTATATTGCTCTAGGCAGATTAAAAAAGGTATCTAGTTATGTAAGCCTGCATAAAGCCACATCTCCAGACTAATATTTTCAAACGTGAACGGGATAAAATTTATGTTATGAACAGCTGTAGATTTAACTTAGTAAAGTAAAATTGTACTAGGAAATATTTCAATTGTATTTCTTAAGATATGGGAGGGATATATTGATTGTACTTTGAAATATTTTGCATAATGACATCTATTTTTCACACATATGTGTACAAACATACACACATGTTCCCATTTTGTAGATTATAAAACAGAGGAACACAGTGGTTAAGAAACTTGCACAAGCTTACACAGCTAGTGGGGAGGCCATGATTCAAATGCCAGGCAGTAGGACTCCTGAGCACCTGCTCTAAACTGCTAAACTAACATGACTCATTTTTCTCCCTTAAAATGCCTTGAAAGATATTATGAAGAAATACCTCATCCAGCTGCAGAGGAACAACCAACTACATTTATTTTTGGAAATGCTAAGGGAGTTGTTTTGCTCTATACATAGACTTTTACAAGTAGAGCAGTTGCATAACATGGCCTATCTGTGTAGATTACACTTTTTTCACGATTCATTTAACTACTTGAATTTGGTATAATTTCCTTTCAACCTGAAGTACATCTAATGCAGATTTACTGGAACATTCACACTCTATTTTGGTTTTAAAAGCTGCAGACCTCATTTAAAAGTGCATGAACAACATTTGGAATTACTCCATCCTTTATAAGTTTAACTTTTTTTCTGAAAGGAAAATAGTATATGGAAAAACATATTTATAAGGCTACTGTTTTTATTATAGCTAGCATACTGCTTATGGTCTGGTTGTCAGTTAACCCACTGATATGTAAAAGTTCTAATCTAAGAGGCTCGAAGGTCAGAACTGAGATACTTATCATATCTGACCAAGTTTCCTAAGAACCCCTTCATACCCATTTGGAAATATTCATTTTATACTTTTTTTTTTTTGTCTCTGAACAGGAAACTCACGTGTATTTTTGAAATCAAATCCATACTGCTTTGATTTGTGTGTGTTCATGTCCTATAATTTCAAAGTGAAGGTTTAAAATTGTATTAGTCATTCCAAAATGAAAAACAGTTTGATTTCATATTCATTTTAGATTAAGTGAGAAAATAACTAGAGATTATAACTCTTCCAGTTCATACAATTCTTGAAGCTTTATGAACTTTAGAATCAAAACACTTCAACACTTTGCTTGAGACCCTGTAGTAGCATTGCTTAGAAGACTAAGCAAATCAAAACACTTTTATACTCTTTGCTTCAGACCTTGTAGTAGTCTTTCTTATTCTAAAAAATAAAATAAAATAAATAAAATCTACATTGGCAATCTTGCATTTAACATTTAAAAATACTAAAATAACAGAAGAAAACTAATGAATATTTGTTTACTCAACAGAAAGAATTAGTATTTTCATATTTTTGCTCAAGATTTTTTAAAATTAAAAATGTGACATCGAAGATAAGGTTGAAGTCCTTTTTGTTACTTCCTCAGTCTCATCAACCTCCCACTTTTTCCAGAGGCCATTGCATTTACGAATTTGGTGTGTAATCATCTAGTTCATACTTTCGTCCATTGCCTCTGCTTGCTTGGGAGTTTCTGTCCTTAAATAATTAATAAAGCCTGAAGGAGACACATCTTTAATGCTTTAAATTTAATCTTCCTTCTCGCATCAACCATAATACTGTTCAGTTATTCAGATCCACCTTATTTTTAACCTATTTCCAATCAAAATATTGATGTTATTTTTTTAAATTAGTGTTTATTATTAATTTCTATGATTATAATTTTTTTCTTTCATCTAATTCCTTCCTTATTGCTAATACTTATTTTTATTGAGAGTCTGAATAATAAACTCTCAAGCTTTGTATGTCTGAAAATGTCTTTATTTCATCTTGACTCTTTAATAATTTAGATTTCTAATATAGGATCTTGGGTATAGAATTCTAGGTACATGGTTAATTTTCTTCATCAATCAGAAGGTAACATTTCATAATCTGGTAGCATTTGTTGTTGCTGATGAGAAGTCTGCTATCAGTCTACCTTTTATCTCTATTATAATTTCTCATTTCTCTCTGATAGCTTTAAAGATTTTTTTGTCGTTGGTATTATGCAATTTCATTACAATTTATCTAGATGTGGATTTACATACATGTAACGTGTAAATATAAATATAATATTCCTTTCTTTAATCTGAGGATTTTTTTTAATTTTAGAGAATTTTCAGCCATATTCTCTATAAATGTTGTCTCTGCATATTCTCTTTTTTCTCACCCAGTGGGACTTCCATGAGACAAATGATGGCATCCTTTCATTTTTGTACCTCAAATCACTTAATTTCTCTTTAATATTTTTCATCTTCTTTTCTTTCCAAACTATGTGTCTGCTTCATATCTCTCTTTAGTTGAGTCTAATTTATAGTTCTAGTCTTTTATTGACATTTTTTATTTCTAGCTTTTTTTAGTTCTTTTTGAAATTTACCTCTTGTTCTTAATTTATATACCCTTTAAAAAACATTTTAAACATGCTTATTTAATACTTGGATTGTTTTGCCTTTATTTCTTAGGGTGTAAAAAGGTCTTCTATTCATTAGCAATGAACTTTCCCTTTGTGTAGCTTCTAATTTTTTTCTTATTGTGCTCACCAGCAATATAGATTATTTTCTGTTGCAGTCTTTTGTGTTTGGAACTGTAGAAGTTCTACAAGATAGTTTTATGTTTGATTTTGCAAGGACTCTAGGGATATCCCTGATTCTAGACCAATTTTTAAGTTATTCTTTTACTTGGAGTTCCTATACCTTGTATGTAATGAGACTTTAGACCTCACACTTATTCTGTAGCCAAGACTGGGATTCTAATTTCCTGTGGGTGACTCTTTTCCACTCATGACCCTGGTCAGCTTTCTTGCTGATTTCCTGAAACAGTAGAGTAAGTGTTTTGAAATCAAGTTTCAGAGATGGCTTTATGCAGGCAACTGTTTCTGTTTCCCTATATACTTGGAGTGTGGGGACAAAACTACCCTCCTTGCCTGGGTATTTTAATGTTTCAGTTCCCAGCTACTAAGACCTGGTACCCAGTGAGACATTTTAGTTTTAGGCTTGCATACCACTCTAAAATATGAGTTTCACTTATATCACCTAGGGACTTACCTTTCAATTTTAAGCTTGATTATATATTTTTATAATAGATTTTACTTTATCCATTGTAATAAGATATTTACTATCTTGGCAAATATTAATCTCATATATGGAATGGAAAAATAATTAATATTCAGTTTCTGACATTCAAAAATAGCCTTGAGAGATAATTTTCTATTTTCCATTGGTTCCCTCTTTGACACATTAACAACCAATCATGGAGGGTGCATTTTATAACCCTACCCTCAATTTCTGGATGGTTTGATGGGCTGAATCAATCAGTTAGTAGAAGGACAGTAGGAGGAGATGAATGTGGAAAAAAAGTATTAAAATAGGCTCTACCGCAACTTGATACCTTTGTCTCATGTTGTGCCTAGCACGTCCATATATTCTCAAAATATTTTCCCTTATATTGTTTTGTTGACTTCTGTTATACATGATAAAATGGGAGTTATATTATCATTTGTTCATTTAACAAATATTTATCAAGTTTTACTTTTTGCCAGGCACTATTTTAAGCGCTGGGAATACAGCACTACACAGTATCTGCTTTAATTAAGCAATATTTTGATGGTGTATATGGGAGAAGGGGAGCAAATCAGTTAATATATAAATCAATGAATGTAGTAGGTGTCAGGCTTTTATAAGTATAATGAAGAAGAAAAATGCAGAGTAATGGGCATAGAGTATGAGCAGATGATATTATTTTACATATAGTAGTTAGGGATGAGCTGTCTAAAAGTGACATGTGAGCAGAGACCCCCACTCCGCAAATGAAATTGTGATCCATGTGTATGTCTGTGCAAAATCATTATAGGCAGCAGGTTCCACAGGATCATACTCAACCTGCCCTAAGAATGCACAGAGTGGAGTGAGTGAGGTGAGAGTATGGCAGGTAAGGTTAGACAAATGGCAGAGGGGCTAGCTCATGCAAGTTTACTTTGACTTTGAGGGAGATGGAAAGCCTGGAAGATTTTAAGTAAAGAAACGACATGACCTGTCTAAAGAAAGCATTGACCCTGCTTGCTTTGTGGAAACATTGAGTCTAGAGAGAAAACAGTGAAAGCATGAGCATTAATTAGACTGATGTTTCAGTTGTCCAGGCTAGAGATGATGGTGGTTTGGACCAGGGTGGTCAAGGTAGAGGTTGTGAGAAGTGGTTGGATGCTATGTGTGTTTCAAAAGTGAAGACAGCAGCATTTGTTCAAGGGATGTAGAGAAATGAGAAAGAAGGAGTTGAGGACCATCATGAGGTTCTAGGTTTCAGCAATTGGAAAAGTAGTGTTAGTATTTAATGAAATGGGGTAATTTTTAGAAAGAATAGATGTGAGTATGGAAATTAAGACCATGGTTTGCATATGTGAAATTTGAGATTACTATTAAATATCCAAGATGCTGAGTAGAGAATTAGGCTCAGTGATATAATTTTGGGAGTTATCAGCATAACAACAGTAACTAAAGGCATGACATTAGACAAAATCAGCTAAGAAATGAGTGTAGATAGAAAGGAAAAGGGACCTGAGCCCTGGGTTCTGCCATTGTCTAGAGCTCAGGCAGACGGAGAATGTCCAGAAGTGGATACTGAGGAATAGTAGCCAGTGAGGCAGGAAGAGAACTAAGAAAGAAGAGAACTTAATGTATTCTTTGGAGATGTGAAGAAAATGATATGAGAAGCTAGGGGAGGCCAGGTGTGGTGGCTCACACCTGTAATCCCAGCGCTTTGGGAAGCTGAGGTAGGAAGATCGCTTGAGGTCTGGAGTTTAAGACCACCCTAGGCAACAGCGTGAGACCCCATCTCTATAAAAACTGAAAAATATTAGCCAGTTGTGGTGGCATGCACTTTTGGTCCTAGCTACTCAGGCAGCTGAGGCAGGGTCACTTGAGTCCAGAAATTCGAGGCTACAGTGAGCTATGATTGTGCCATGCCAAATGCCACCGTACTCCAGCTTGGGAGACAGAGTG
>RJWJ010012447.1:0-42157 GCA_004363605.1 Indri indri | reverse complement strand
TTGTTAATCTGCCTACCATCAGTTTATTGCACAAACTCAAGTATTGAACCCTCAGAGGATAGAGCGAAAGTCCTCCCTCCTCTATAATCTCATAAAGGTAGAGAACAGAATGGTGGTTACCAGGAGCTGGGGCGGTGGTGGGGAAGGGAGTTAGAGAGATGTTAGGCAAAAGTTACAAAATTATAGTCCAAGAGGAGGAATAAGTTCAAGCAATGCATTGTACAACATGGTGACTATAGTTAATAAAATATATCATAGAAAAATGCTAAGAGAGTAGATTTTAAGTGTTCTCACCACAGAAATGACAATTATGTGAGCTAATGCATATGTTAATTTGTTTGATTTAGCCATCCACAACATATACATATTTCAAAACATCATGTGGTACATGATAAATATATACAATTCCATCTGTCAATTAAAAAATAAAATAATAAAATAAAATATCCCTGTGTTACCCTTCAGGTGTTCATCACGAGCTATGCAATGAGGAACTTCAGGTCCTTACAAAATAAAAGAGATGTGCAGTGGGCGATGCTTGTCACACGTTTCCGAATGCAGAGCCCAGAGCTAATTTCCCAGGACAAGACTCCTCTCATCTGCTGAGTAGGTAGCCATTGACCCATCTACCTTTGTGGTTAGCTGGGCCACACCACTGGGCCCACATGCTGTTTTTGCCACTCCAAGAAAACCATAGCAGAACCAGAATCCATGCCCTCCACGCAACCCCAGTCTCTAGGAAGTTCTTACTAATTGTTTTTGGAGTTAGAATCTCATTGACCACACTCCGCCCTGGCCTGATACCAAGGACATAAACACGTAGTAACCCAGAGGCAGATGTGTGACCCCAAAGGTAGTAATTATGTCCTAGCCAATAGATAAATAATCACTGGAACAATTAGTGGTCACCCCTTTGGAATTTGCATCTCACCTCAAGACAGTCCTGTTCTTCGATCTTGTCAATACATTGATGTGTTACAAATAAGTGGTTTTACTGAGGATGAGATGCAAGCTATCCTGAAGCTAACTAAGTGTGACTGAGGCACACTATCCCTCACCTCCCAGGAAGTCATTTGCATTCTGATGCAAAATGATGTTAGACTCCGAAACCTCACCATGGTCTTCAGCAGGGACCGCTGACCCACAGTGATATTATAAAATATATATTTGGTCCCCCACTTCATATTTCCTGGTCCACACCTCCTAAAAGCTCTGGAATCTCTGTAGTAATGAGTGTCTTTTGTATGCTAATAAGATGACTGGTGGCTGGCAACCCCTAGAAAGGTCAGGATAGGGACTGATCACCAGAAAGACCAAGGCATGATTAGGAGGTTGGGACTTTTAGCCCCATCCCCTAATCTCCTGGCAGGGGAGAGGGGCTAAAGGTTAAGTTGATCATCAATGGCCAATGATTGAATCAATCATTTCTACATAGAGATGCTTCATAAAAAAACAAAAGGACTGGATTTGGCCAGCTTCTGGGTAGCTGAACATGTGGAGGTTCCTGGAGGAGGGTGTGCTTGGGGAGGGCATGAATCTCTATGCCCCCTCCCCCATACGTTGCTCTACGCATCTTGTCCCTTGGCCGTTCGTCTGTATCCTTTGTAATATTCTTTATGATAAATAGTAAAGTGTTTCTCTGAGTTTTGTGAGACATTCTAGCAAATTAATCAAACCTGAAGAGGGAGTCATGGGAATCCCTGATTTTTAACTGGTTGATCAAAAGTATGGGTGACAATCTGCTACTTTCACCTGACATCTGAAGTTGGGGGAAGTCTTGTGGGACTGAGCCCTCAACCTGTGGGATCTAATGCCGTCTCTAGGTAGAAAATGCCAGAATTAAATTGAATTAGAGGCCCCCCTGCTGGTGTCCACTGCAGAATTGCTTGGTTGGTATGTGGGAAAAAATCTCCACACCATTTGGTGACCAGAGATGGAGTATTCTGTGTTGTAGTGATGTGCTAGAGTAGGAAAAACACTTCAGCTTTTCTCTGTATCTCATAGACCCACTAATGGGCTAAGTAGTATTTCTACTGGTGACTCTGAGCAAGGAAAAAAATAAGGAAAAGAAGGAGATAAAAGAGAAAGGCAAGACCCCATCTGGGAACCTACAATGACTCTGGGGGTACGGGGACATCACAGTAGCAAAAGAAAGAAGTCACGGGAGACAAAGAGGTGCCATGGCTTAAATGTTTGCACCCTCCAAAACTCATGATGAAATTTAATTCTGCCCTCAAGAATGGATTAATGCTGTTATGGTGGGAGGGGTTTCGTTATCTTGGGAGTAGATCTCCCCCTCTTGCTCTCTCTCGCTCTTTTGCCTTCTTCCATGCAATGATGCAGCCCCTCACCAGATGCCAGCCCCTTGATCTTGGACTTCCTGGCCTCCAAAACTATGTTTTTAATGTATCACCTGCTCTCTGGTATTCTGTCAAAGCAGCACAAATGGACCATGACAGGAGGGTATACAGGTAGGATTCAGTAGAGGACCATTCACTGCATTAGGTGGTCCATCTCTGTGGCATTTTTTGCCCACTTAATTAATAATTATTTAATACAAATACATTTAACACCAGTTTAGGCAAGGCCCTCTAGAAATCCTCAGTGGTGAGATACAGAAATGAGCCAGGTACATAATTTCTGTTCTCAAATTGCATACAGTTCAACTGAGGCTAAATTATAGACACAAATACCAAGACCACCAGTTGGCTATTACTACATTTACCGTAGAGGTATACATTAGAGTTTTAAAGGAGAAGAGGTTCTTAGCTGGGGGTAGGGAATTTCATGGAGGAGCCGGAATTTGAGCATCATCTAAGCTAAACAAATATCCACTTTCCTGGAACTAAGGAATTTTTCCTTTCTGGGGATTCATGGTAAGAAAATATGGTCCTTGATCTCAGAGGACATTGTGGAGTACAGAGACAGATGAGTTGATAATGAAATGTAAAACTGTTTCCAGGAGTTTCTGGGTGTAAAGTTTGACCACATGATACTACAATCGTGCATCCCACTCGTTCCCACGTTGTCTTCTACGTCCATTTCTGGCCCTCTCCTCAACGGTCCTAAGCATTTACAGCATCTCCTGCACTGCAAAAGCTGTAGTTTATGCCCACGGCTCTGTGTTTCATCTCTGCATCAAATCTGATTGCTCCCTGAGAGTAAGGATTAGGTCCCAGAGCCTCACAGTAAGGCACAAAAGCAGATGTAAACGGATGTCATGGGACTATTACTACTTACAATGCACGTGCCACATTGTTAAGTGAGGAAATGGAGGAAGGTACAGACAGGTGACTGAGGCGTTAATAGAACACGAGGATCCAGCATGAATCAAGCAAATCCCATCAGACTTGGCTCTGAGACCAAGTCCCAGTCTGTCACTTGTTTCTTGTGTTGTCTTAGGCAAGTCAATTTACTTCCTAGGAAATCCGCTCCTCATCTGTAACAACAAACCTGCTGGATGTCATTAGTTCCCAAATGCTGTGGACTGCCTGCAACAAAATTTCCTGAGAGCCTGTTAAAAGACAGATGAAAAGGCCCTTGCTCCAACTAACAGAATCAGAGCCACAGGGGGTGAGCCTGAATGTCTACATTTACAACAAGATCCCTGAATGGGTCTAACAGAGAGCGGGATCTGTAAATCACAGGACCAACACGCACACTGTAAGGTTCTTCCACCTGTTACACGAACACTAAAATTTCCTGGTTATGATGTAGAAATACGGTTATGTCTCCCTTCTGAAAGCCAGTACATAATGAAGGCATGGACTGTTTCACTTGTTAACTTTTTTCGTTTTCCAGATGTTTCAGACCTTCGTGAAGGACAAGTTTGGGGGTGGGGCAGGACCAGGAGTTACAACTCAGGATTTCTTTGTCCAGCCTGGCTGCATAGCCACCTATGACCTGAATTAAATCTCAGTGTACCGGGCCACCCAATTAGTCTATACTGGCCCCATAAACATTGGGCTGACAAGTATCAGGTGAAAGTTTCTTGAAAATAAGACTGAAAAATACCTTCTTTGCCCTCACCTCCTGCAAGGAATTCTCCATTCCCCGGGATATTATTCCTTCCCAGGAAACACACATTAACTAGCTGCCACTAATGACCTGCAGACCAGCACAAACCCATTTCCCCTTAAAACTAACCTTCTATTCTGAATCTAAACAAGGTTTAATTAGCCCCAAACACTGGCGAGCTAACTGGAAGAGAAGGCTGTAGGAAATTAAAACAAGGGGATAGCTTTACTGATGAAAAAAAAAAAAAAAAAAAAAAAAAACAAGAAGAAGAAGAAATAGCAAAAAAGCCGTCCTCCAATTATCCTCCTTCTAACCTCCGCCCCTGGTCCCTTATCCTGCGGCTTCATCTGTCTTCCTTTCTACAAACCTTGTAAAGGAGTCTGCTTTTCAGACAAATATTTTTCCCATCTCATTTGACACCAAGAAGGCAGGAAAAATATTGCCCATCACGATAAATATCAGTATAATATTCCAATTTTCCAGCATTTGACAGCAATCAAGGGAAGAGTAATGTGTTCCCTCTGTGACTAAATCATTTAGAGACCAAGGTATTCTGTCTCATTCTCATTAGGAAAAAAAATATTCCAATAATCTCATTATCCCAGTGTGAATAACAGTAAAAAAGCACCAAGACTAATGACTTCTTCCGCGCTTGCCTCCGCAGATACGAGCCTGCGCTGTGCTTTTATGGGCTACGCTTTGGCAAGGGAGGTCTCCCCGAGCAGCAATCCGGCGGCATCTGCTGCTCTGAAAACCCTGCCTGACACATCCCGCTTTGTCTGCAGCAAGGTTTACATATACCCCTGCACTCCAAAGACTCTTTTTATGTACTTTAAAAAAAAAAAAAAAACTAACTCCAATGGAAAAAGAATGTGTCATGGCATGTTAAACTTTATGGAAATTCTTCTGGAGAATAACATAATTTCACGGTGCATTACTCTGAAATGACCTAGTACTTGAACAATTAATTTTTAAGGTGTAGCGTTGACTTCCCCTTGCTGTATTTAACCCGTATCTGAAATTGTCAACAATGCCAAAGGTTGCACAATGAGTTGGGAGAAGAGCAGGAGTCTGAAAATGATTCCCCGTCTACTGTATTTTCTTTCATCAGACATAATGCTTCGCTCTTTGGTTCAAAATGAAAGGAGAAGGGAGCAGCTTCTCTAATTAGGAACACTTCATAGACAGCACAGCCTGGCAAGGAAACAGCCCGATCCTGGAGACATAAACTCTGCTGCTTCCCTTTGCCGCTAATCGACTGCGTAACCTCGGACAAACTTCTTTTTCTCTCTGGGCCTAAGATGGGAAAAGGAGGGGTTTGCCTGTTTGGCACCTAAAAGGAATTCTGTGGTGGTAAATAACTAGATTTATAATATGCCCTCTGATTTCCTTAGCATAAAAGCTCAGGATTTCTTCTATTTTTTTTTTTTTTTTTTTTGCCATCCTTGCTACAGCTTATTTTTCTTTCTACATACTCCCTTTCTTCATCTCCCTCCCTACACACTCCCTCTTGGCCTTGTACACACAGATAAGTAGGGTATTGATATGCAAGTGCACCTTCCCAAGACTAGCATGAGACACTTGAAATTCATAGGAAAAAGCCATAGAATGGTAGAGTTAGAAAGAATCTTATAAAACATCCCTGTGAATTCTTTCACGTTGGGGAAAATAAGACACAGAGAGGAAAGATTTCTCCCAAGGTCACACAGTTGTTTATTGGTTGATAGAACTACCAGTTCCCAATCCACCACTTTGCCCTCTAGACCGAGCTAGTGACACATAATTGTTTTCTATTATACTAAGCCCAGAGTTCATGAAAGATCACTGGACTTACATAAACGAGCATCAGAATAAAAGGATTTTAGGGTTGGAAAAAATCCTTGTAAATCATCAAGGCTGGTCTGCTGGGTAGGCACTCAGTTTGCCTGGGATTGAAGGGGGTGTTCACAACACGGAACTCAAAATCAAGAGAGCTCCAGGCAATCTGAGACGAGTTGGTTACCCTAATCCACTCCTAAATTATGCTTACATTTATTCTTCAACCCTCAGCATTCTCATGCGAGTCTTTTTAGCACAAGAGCATTTATGACATTCTCGTTTAGTAAATTGCATTGCTGGAACTGTCACCTATAACTATAGGTCTTTATTCTGCCCTGTGAGGTGCCACTGAACAACATAGAGGATGGGATTGTAGACAACCGGCCACAGCCAGCTGACAGGGGTCCTCTCTCCCATGTTAGAATCTGAGAAGACAATGTAATTAAAAGCTACATGGACATAGCAATGTGTTCTAAAAATATTTTTTTGCTCTCTTAGCCTTTGTTTGATAAGAGCAACCACTTCTCTCTTCCTGCCTGTTTACTGGAAGCCTTATTTAGTGACTGTACAGCAAGGTTTTTGCTTTGTTATTTATTTATTTATTTTTTTACTTATCTCAGATTTCAATGTCCCAGATCCCATTCTGGGACAGTGTTCCTTTTAAGGATCGGCCTCAGGGTGATCAGATACCATGTTGGGGACAGATTTCTGAGGCATCGGAACAATGAGAAGCACACCTTTTTGTAAACTCTTTCTGTAACCCAGAGGACATTTCCAGCCACATATATCTGATAGGACAATAACCCCTCCCAAGATGAGAACTTTTTTTTTTTTCTTTTTTTAGTATTCCGATGAGATGGGTGACTGCTGCAACCTCACCATTTATTCCCTTGGAAACTATCTTGACTGGCCATTAGTTCTGTTCAAGGGATTGGTAATTACCTTCTTCCCATAGGACAATGGCCATTTGGGTGATTTTTCAGGACATGAAGGCAGATAGCTGAGTCCACAAAAATAAACTTGCAAGAAGGAAAAATTTTGGTTGGGCCATCTGTCCTTCCAGTCCTCAGCTTTTCCCCACTCTTCTCACTTTTCAGGAAGCAATGTCTTCTGACTACCCTTCAGCTACCCAAAGCTACCCCATGCTCTGATTGGGTTTTCTCTGCTAAATACCACATGCTCCGAGTTACTGCCACCACCCCAAAAGTTTTAATTAAAAAGAAAAAAATATTTTCAGTTTGTGATGCTGAGATTAAGTGTTCAAAAGAAAGCAGTTTAATTATCTGATTAAAGAAATTTACGTTAAGGTGAGACTATGAAGTTTAACTTTCATAATGGTTTTTCATCTTGAAGGAGGAGCTCATTAACCATAAAGCGAGTTCCTAACTGATGTTCAAAACATATGGAGAGAAGAGGGGCCTTTACTAAACCTCGCCTCGTCTGCCTAACACTTCCTTGTTTCATCTTGCCCCATTGAAAACTTTCCATTTATATACGGAACAAGAATGGAAGCTGGCAGCTCATCTGGCCGCTTCTAAAAAAAAAAAGAAAGAAAAATCACTATCACATACAGCCAATTACCTTGGAGAATAACCCTCAATTTGGATCTGTTTGATGTTTCCTCATAATTACATTCAGTTTATACTCTTTTTTTGGTAGAAATATCACAGAAGTGATGCTGTGTTTTTCTCAGTAAAATATACCAGGAAGCACATAATGGCTATTTGTCCTATTACTGATGGTATTAACTTTTATCTCTTAGTTAAAATGGAGTTTACCAGTTAGCTCCACTGTACAGTTAATTGGTTAAGTATTTTGTGCTTATTAATTAATAACCAAATTTTGGGGGGGTGCTTTGACAGTACAAAAATATTTTGCTCCTATTTAAACTTTTACCCACAAGTTTTAGCACCCATTGGGAATTCCTGCATGAGTCATTTAACATTATGATGGCTGAGAAATAGTGATTTTTCTAATGGCTATATTACTTCAACATTGATTAGTTAGCATTCTACTCTAAGGTAGAACTTTCCCTTCTCATCCATTCATTCATTTATTTATGTTAGTATGGAATCATGGATTCCTATTTTACTGAATAGGTCATAACTCATTATTTACTTTGACATCCAAATTGTCCCAGATTTGGCCAAGAGAAACTCAAAGAAGGAGGTTCTTATATCCTTCTATCATATCTCCATCACTCTGAGCACTTTCTTACTTTCCAACACATAAAGATGCTGCAGACTCATCTTGCACTTTCCATGATCCAGTTCAAGAACCAACTATTTCTTTAAGAAGTCCTGGTTTCTTTTCTTTTGGATGATAGTATTTAGAAAGAAAAATGTAGGTGTGTTTATTGCTCTTGAGTGTCACTGATTCTAGGTCCTCTCAATGGGCAAAGCCAGGAAATATACGTATATACACATACATGCACCTATATTTATTTCTATTTCTGTATCTACATGTATATTTTTAAATAGGTAGGTGGGTGGGTAGGTAAGTAAATAGGTAGACAGACTGTGAGATCACACCAATACCTCAAATTTCAGCCCAACACCACAGAGTTTACTGTGGCCTCCCCTCTTTCCATGTTTGTAACTCTCTTCTCTAACAGTAAGAAACTGAATACCACTGCACTTAAAATATTTACTCATTTGCTCGATCTCCCTTCGGTTAACCAGTCTCAAATTCTCTCTGGGGCACAGGCATACTAGTCTAACCACCCAAAATTGCCTCCTGGGCCCAGCTCTGTTAGCCACCCCAGTTGAATTCTTCCCATGGGTTGATCTTCACACTCACCCTATATTGTTATAAGTTTTCATGTTAACAGTCAATAGTCCTTAGGACAATTTAAATATAAATATATTTTATATTTGCCCATAGTTTTACTCTTGTAGAGCTCTTCATTCATCCTTGAAAAGCCAGGTTTCCATCTGGTATCAGATAAATATCATGTATCATTTTTGTAGTTCAGGACTGATGAAGAGAAATTATCTCTGCTCTATCTGATTGAAAAAAGCAAGGATAATTTTACTGAATACAGAATTTAGAATTCTAGGTTGACAAGTTTTTGGGGTTTTTTTTTTTTCCTTTCAGCACTTCATAAGTATTTTTCCATTGCCTTCTCCATCCATTATTTCAGATAAGAAGTCAGCCATCATTCCAATACTGTTCCACAGTACATAATGTGTCATTTTTATTTGGTGGCTTTCAAGATTTAATTTTTATATTTAGTATTCATCTGTTTGATTATGATGTATTTGTGTCATTTCTTTGCAACTCTTCTGCTTAAAGTTTGTTGAATTCTTAGTATCTATGAGTTGATGTCTTTCATCAATTTAAAAAATTCTACACCATTACCTATTTAAATATTTCTTCTGCCCTGTTCTCTCTTCCTTCTCACCTTCTGAAGCTCAAATTATATGTTTTCTTGACCTTTTGATATTGTCCCACAAGTCTCAGATACTCCATTTGTTTTGGGGTTCCTTCCCCATTATTTTTTTTCTCTTTGACTTTTACTTTGAATAATTTGTATTGATCTATTTTCCAATTTAGTGATAATTTCTTTTGCTTTTTCCAGACTGCTGTTCAGGTCATTGAATGAATTTTTTACTTCTGATGTTATAATTCTCATTTCTAATATGGCCATATGGTTCTTTTTTGTACTTTTAATTTTTCTGCTAAAATATTCTATATATTTATAATGGCTCATGTAAAGTCCTTACCGGCTAATTTCAATCTCTGAACCATCTGTGGATCTCCTGTTTGCTTTGTTCTTATAGCTCACGTTTTCTACCTTCTTCCTATGTTTTATAATTTTTATTATACATAAGACATCGTTTGTAAAAGGACAGTAAAGCCTGAATTAAATGATATTTATTCACAGAAAAAACAGCATACCTCTTCCTACCTCTTTCTATACCAAGCTGATAAGAGTTTGAGAACAGAGTGAATCTATAATCTGCCCTTGAGATGGGTTGGGATTTTGGCAACTTTAGTTATATTTAGCTCAGTAATGGTTTCAATTATTTTGAGGGTGAGGACAGATCTTTCCTTCATCAGGGCTCAGAATCTGCATACTTGTGATAATCTGTAGATCTCTCAAAGCTATTTTCCAAATTGTGAGCTAGCTCTCTTTTTGACAGTCTTTCTGACATTTTTTGGGTCACTGGGGAGTTTTTTTTTTCTTTGTTATCAAGCTCTGACGTTGGCTTCCTGTATCTTGGAAGAAATATATATTCTGCAGGCCTGTCCCCAGGCTTCACTGGGCCACTATACTTAGCAAAGACCCATTGGAATGTCACCTCTTCTGCCCTGTGCCCAGCTGGGTTCCACCTTTCTCTTATACAAGACCCTTCATAACAAGGGGGAACTCTCTCCCAGTTCTTCTGCCTTTCTCCCGGCTTATAGGACACTGCACTGGTGTACTCGGTGAAGGTCCGTTGGGAAGAGTCACTGGGTGTGTGCAGACTCTATGGCTCAGACTCTTCAAAATTCTCATCTGTTATGCCAGTCCACATGCAGCCATAAAAATTGCACTAAGAGTCAGACTGGCTTCTCATTGCCCCTTTCATGGTTGGTCCACTTCTTTTTCCACCATGCTCCCAGCAATTAAAGCAGCTGTGAGGTTGTCCTCTCTTAAAAAGGGCTCATCTCTTTCCAGATTTAGCTCATTTAGGATACATTAAAACCTCAGATATATGATGAATTTTAAAAGGAACATTACGATTTTATAGTTTATCCAGCTTGTCTTCATTGTTAGGATGAAAACATGTGTCTCTTGTGACCAGCCCTATTTTTGATACTTGCCCTTTCCTTGGTTTCTATAACTGTAATCTCATTGACCTTCTCTGGCTTTTTAGTCTTTCTTTGTCTAAATCCTCTTCATATAAAGCCTTGAGAAGGCACAACTTGTGAGATGCAATTGCTTTTTTTTTTGTATTTCTCTATTTATTTATACGTTTTTATTGGGAGATATCTTTCCTATTGTTACTAGATAAGTCACTCTTAGGAAGTAAATAGTCACTCTTAGGAAGTAAATAAAGTCAAATAATGATTTAAGTTATAGAGTCTTAATTTGGACATTAGAAATGTCTAGTTCAGTACATTAATTGGCATTTCAATCTTCATTCACAGTTAAAAAATAGCTCTTCAAAGGTATAAGCCCCTATTGTTCTCTTCACACCCCAAACAGGGCATGATTGAAAGCAGATTAACTACCTTCAAGAAAGAAGGTGTGATTCACTTTTGCTCTCTCTCTCTTTTTTTTTTTTTTTTCTTATCTCCTCCTAATTGCTGTTTTTAAACCTGCCATGTTGAATTGCAGAATGGAGGTGGGAAGAAGAATGCAAAAGTTCTCACTTGACTGGTACTGATTTAAGGTAGTTCTGTTATCTCATGGCCTGGCAGGAAATGTGAACAAATTAGTGGGTTTTTTGGAGGCTCCTCTATGGAAGCCTCTAAAAAAGCCTCTGGGATAATGTTTCTTGGTCAAGATAAGTTTTTAAATGGCACCATACTAATATTCTTACCATGAGTTCCACATCCCTTCTCCAGAATTGTACATCTTGGACACACTATCGGAAAGAAATGCAATTATCTCCACTACACCACTACCACAGGCCAGTTCAGGTGGCCTTGCCCTCACTTTACAATTCCTTAGGCATATGTTAGATACCAATCGATACTTCTCCCACTATAAATACAAGGTGTTCATACCAAGCTCTCCAAGTGATCTCTTTTGAAGCTCCTGCTTCCACAAGACTTAAGTGAAAAATACTAGGAATCACAGAACCAATTTTTCCCAAAAAAGACCTCATTATAAATTCTTCCATCAATCTCTACAGACCCTTTCATATTTTTTTTATTGATGTGAGAGCTAGCAAAACATTCTCAAACACCTACTTTTAAATTTCTGCCTGGTGATCTGATAGCTCATTTGTAATTTTTTATATCTATTGTAACTTGATGTCTCAGTGAAAACTTTTAATTTAATGTCCTATTTCATCTTCCTTTCCCCCTCCATTAAATATTGGTATTCCATGGGTTTCTGTCCTTGGGCCAATTATTGCTTCACTCAACACATTTGCTTTCTCTGAGCAGTTTTTTCACTCTCTCTCTCAGCAACACTTAGGTACATGCAAATTACTTCCAAATCCCTGTGTCCGGTTCCATTCCCTCACCTGAGTCTCTGACTTCTAATCCCAATTACTTACTGAATAACACCACTCTGGGGGCCCCATGGGAATTTGATGTAACAAGTACCATGCAAGCTTACTGTTTTCTCCATTCACTCTTTCTAACTTGCACATCATGTGCTTTTATGTCTGCTCTTCCATCTTCTTGGAATGCTCTTGCCATCTCCCTCCTGTTTTACGTCTTGCTAAGCCTAAAAACACCTACTAATCTTCTAGCGCAGATGTCAACTTCTCATTTCCTACACTCAGAAAAATCAACTGCTTGTCTTCTGGGTCCTTCAGATTACTCTTTGCTCCATTGGTGGCATTGCCTTCCCTGTAGGCACACATGTCCTGTCTCTGTCTTCATAACTTGGAAAGTCCTCAAAGGGAAGGACATCGTTACTCATCTCTGGATTCCTAGTGCCCAGGAAAATCCTGGTGCATAGTAGGTTCCTACTAAATATTAGTCTTGTGTTAATTTCTGTTTATATATACATTATATGATTTGATTCTTACCATGTGCCATTAGGAAAAAATTACTACTATCCCCAAATTCTAGACTAGAAAATTGCAGTTCAGATACGTTAAGTCATTAGAAACAAGGTCTCATAGGTAAGAAATATAATAAGTGGAGCCAGTACTTCAAAACTATTTTTCTCACAGTCTAGTCCTCCTCCCAGTATTCCTCTTTTCTGGGGTGATTGCTTTCATTCTAGCGTTAGGTTGCCTGGAGTTTCAAGCATGTCTAAAGATGTTTCGTTCCTAAGCTCCTATTGCGTGTTTGTTAGATAAAAGATGTGTGAGGGTCCTGCCTCTATTTTCCTGCCTCCTCCTAATTCCTTTCAAAGAACAGGCCTAAAGTACAGCAATCGATTCATTTTACTAATTGATATATCATAGGCTTCTACTTCGTTTCCTCATGGTATCTATAGAAGCTGTTTACAACACCAGTATGATGCCACTTTTATGCTTCTCTGCCTCTTTTATTTACACAAGCAAGTCACCTACAACTTGGCCTGCTGTTAAAAAGGCATTGCAGAGCCATGTATCTCCTCAAGAGCCAGGTGTTGTGGTAAAACATACTCCAGGCTGTTTTATCCCTAGGCCTGGCCTCTGACTTATAGGTGGGTATAGTAAAGAGAGACTAAGCTTTGTTTTATTAAGATATTTTGACCCTGACTATGATTTTCCTTAGCTTTACTCACTAATACAGCCAGCACCTGCCTTAGCAGAACCAGAAATAGGGCTTGCATGCAGGTAATTTATTCTGGGAAGGGATTCCAGGAAACAGAAGACAAGGAGAAGAGAGAATAAAATTGGGACAGGTGAAAAGCCGGTACAAGGGTATATTATTGAGCTGGTCACTCCTGTGGACAATTGGATATTGATTTCATTGGGCCCCTCTGAGGAGCTGGTATGGAATACACTTCAGAAACGTCCACCCTCAGGGGACCATTTATCTCAAGTTCCCATTTTGCATTGGTCAAAGATTGTTTCATGGGTTAAAACTCCCGTTCGCTTCTAAGTTGTACATGTAGATGCCAATTAATTGTTGCAGCATCCTCACCATGGTGTTGGCAGAAAGTAAGATGTGAGGTTGCACCTGTGTGATGCTGGCTGGGGTAAGAGGTGGGCTGAGCAGATGTGAGATGATGCACATGAAGAGTCCAGTATATTACACGTGTCTAGGCCTGGCATCCTGGTCTCCAATGACAGGGCCATACCAGAGCTCCTTTGGGAGGAAGTGGAATGGAGGGAGGGGAGTCAGCATGTCCATGGTGGTGTGCGAGAGCTTCTGAGAAGCCAGCAGCACCAGGGCCTGTGCTATTGACGGGCAGACTCAGAGGACTGAAAGGGCTATCACGAAACAGCCAGTAAAGCAAACAGATGGTTAGAAAGCTGTGCCGTGGAACCAGCAGGTCCCTCGCTCCAGTATTCTCCAAGTCTGGCTTTGCCTTCTGCAGCTGGCCTGTCTGGGGCTGGACCGAGTGCCACACACTCTTCAGGCAAGTTGAGTGCTCCAAAGATCAACCCTACACCGTGCCCCACTGGCTTCCCCAGCAGAATCAGCCTGGGCACGTTGAAGAAGGCAACGCCATCCTCCAACACCACTGTCTCCAGCTGGGACTCTCTAGTTTTAAAGCCTCATCTCTCACATGTCAGGGGCCAGCACCTTCCTGCCTCTCAATTGCCCATGCCCCTCACCATGGCATTCTGCCAGGCGTGGCTTGCCCCCACCTCTCTTCCCTCAGCCCGTTTTAGAACTTTCCTCTTGTGTTGTTTAAGCCTATGATAGGCCTAATAATGGTCTTTCCAAAGATGTCCATGCTTTAAATACTGGAACCTTTTGATATATTACATGATATGACAGAAGGGAGCCTCAGATAGGGACATTACCCTGGATTATCCAGGAAGGCCCAGTCCAATCACTTGAGCCCTTAAAAGCTGAGAAATGTCTCCAGCTGGAGTCAATAAGACAGACGGGACAGAAGAGAGGCAGGAAAGTTGAGGCAGAAGTAGAGGTCGGAGAGACCTGAAGAGCGAGGACTTGATCCACCATTATGGTTTTGACGATGAAGGAAGACATGACCTGAGAAACCTGGGTGGTCTCTAAAGGCCGAGGATGACTTCCAGACGACAACCAGCAAGAAGCAGGGACTGTGGTCACACAGCCACATGCAACTGCCAATGGCCCAAAGGAGCCTGGAAGCAGATTCTTCCTCAGAGCCTCCAGTGAGAAACACAGACATCCTGATTTCAGCCCCGTGAGAAACATTTCAGATATCTGAACTAAAGAAACGGTAAGATAATAAATTTGTGTTATTTTAGGCAACTAAGTTTGTGGTAATTTGTTAAAGCCACAATAGAAAATTAATACGGAGCCCTAAGTGCTTCAAAAAATGACTATTTAATTTGTCTCTGATAAACAGGTGGATTTTAAGATGCTTTGGACTGGCTCTATCACCCTTCTCAGGAGAAGCTGCATTTCAAAACTTGGGAGCAGTATGGAAAAGGAAGATTTTGAGACATGGGCACCCACCCCAAAGGAGGTCTGCTCTCCACTGTGAAACTTAAAACCATGGGATTGGCATTAGGCACACGAAGGTAAAGAGTAAATATCATTGAGGGATTCCTGGTCCTTAGGATTAATATCACCTTGACTGCCCACCTACCCTCTACCCTATTGCTTGGAATCCCGAGAAATATGCCACAGGGAAGCTCCAGCCAAATACACACCCTTCCTCCTAGACTCCCTCACCATTATTCTGTCCCTAAGATCTGGACTGGCCAGATTTATATGTCTCCCTTCCCTGTCTCCTTATTTCCTCTTGCTCTGCTTCCTTTTCTTCTGGTTTCTCTCTAACTCTCCTAAAACGTTGCAGGGCCCTTCTTCAGCAGATGGCAGGCTCTGCTCACCTCCCATTCCAATGGAGAAGAGGAAAAGGGAAGCCAGCGACTAGTAAGAAATACCGCAACAATCTCTTCACTTCTCCCAGGAAAGCATTCCCTACCCAGAGAAGGAGGTGCAGAGGGAAATTGTTCTGTGTTGTGTCCTTTGGGTCATTTTGTTCATGACCCTTATCAAAGTCCCACTCTGAGATTAGGAAGAAAAGAGGAGAAGGGAAAATGGATGTGGTCAATACAAGCAAAGCAAGAACAATGACAATCAAGCTCCAATTATTCATCTCTTAATGTACACACCATCCTCCATAAATAATGATAATATCTGCTTAAACCAATGGTTTCTCTATTACAAAAACCTCACGTTGATTGGCTAAAGTGTACCTCTGCCAAAATCCTCGCATAATCCTTCTTCCCAAACATCATCTCCTCTTTAGCACACTCTTCATAGCATTTAGGTAGTCCCAGTCACTCTTCTTTCTGACATTTCACCTCCTATCCATATATTCAAATAGAGGAGTTCTTTTTATTGTTTCACATGCCTTTAAGTCATACGCCTTGTCCAAGTTTCCTGTATTTCTTTGCCAATGAGCCATTCTGGTCTTAACTCTGGCTGACAGTTGCATCTGGGTTTCATCTATACTTTCGATTCATGTTTTCAAACTATGCTCTACGCTGGCATATCGCCTTTCTACCTCAGTTCAAACTCATCTATCAAATCTCTCTTCTGTTTTCAGCCTAAACTACCCTATATTGCCACTCTATTACATCAGGAAGGATGTAAAAGTCTGACACTATTCTCTCTCTCCAGAGGAGGTGGTCTTTATAAAAGGTAAAATAAATGCAAAGCAGCCAATGGATGCTAAAATTAGTGGGTAGAAGTTTATGGAGATACAGGATATTTTCATAGGCTCAAAGTATATCTCACCAAATATGTATTAATTACAAAGGGAAAATAGTACCTTTATGGTAGAGAAACCTGATAGATACCACCTTTGCCAAGTGATAAAGGTCAACCTCACCAGTTATGAAACATATCGACCTCATGTACTCCTGGATATGATTTCCTGAGAGAGCATATCCCGTCTGTGGTATTTTTCCAGAAAAATGAATATTCTCAATCTAATCATGAAAAAACATCATATAAACAAGTAAGGATATTCTATAAAATAGCTTAGCCACAATTCTCCAAAAGTCATGAAAGACAAAAGAAAACTAAGGAACTATCACAGATTGTAGGAGATTAAGAACACATAACAACTAAACACAATGTGGGATCCCAGATTGGATCATTAAATAGAAAAAGGAAATCAGTGGAAAAACTGGTGAAATCTGAAGTTTAGTTTAATAGTATTGTACCAGGGTTAATTTCTTAGTTTCGATCATTGTAATATGGCTATATGAGATGTTAACATTAGGGGAATCTGAGTTACAGGAACTCTCTGCACTGTTTTTGCAACTCTCTGTAAGTCTAAAATGAAATCTTCCACAGGTTACCTATATGATCTTGAAAAATTTAATAAGCTTCTTTGAGTCTCAGTTTCTTCATCTGTGAAAAGAAATTTTTTAGATCAAATGACCCCCCCAAAACTGGTTTAAACAGAAAAGATACATTTGAAAAAAAAAAAGAAAAAGACAAGAAAGTAATAACTGAAATTCGCACAATCTGTAAGGCAGTTTGCAGTGGACTACATTGTATCTGCCCCTTCTTCCCCCAAATTCGTAGGTTGAAGCTCCAACACTAAATGTGATGGTACTTGGAGATGGAGCCTTTTGGAAATACTTAGGTTTAGATGAGGTCATGACAGTGGGCCCTCGTAGCGAGATTAGTGACTTTATAATAAGAGACACAAGAGAACTTACTTCCCCTGTCTGTCTTTCCACACACGAGCACCAACAAAAGGCCATGTGAGCACACAGTGAGAAGGCAGCCATCTGCACATCAGAAGAAAGCCCTCACCAGAAATCAACAATGCTGGCACCTCGAATTTGGACTCCCCAGCCTCCAGAACTGTGAGGAAATGAATGTCTATTGTTTAAGCCACCAGTCTACGGTATTTTATTATGGCAGCCCAAGCTAACTAAGACACAGTTCTTTCACATATAATCTTAATCTTAAAAGTAACCAAAATATCTACATAGCAGATGAGTAAAGGCTCAGCAAGATAATGACTAAGACACCTAGCACATGTAATAAGCACTCAATAAATGTCATTCTTGGTAAGTCGACAAGGTGATTTAGTTTAGAAAGTAGAACAGCTTTATTTTGGATCCAGGCATTCTAGACTCCTAATGCCTTAGAGAGAGAAGTAGTAGTAAATTGGTGGCCAGTTTGAAAAATAAAAAGAGTTAACCATGTACAAGTGATAATTTCAATGTGAGAAAAATGAAGAGAACTGGAAAGTCAATGATGACCCCAGAATAGAAAAATCCCCAGTGGAGTAAAACCCAAGGGCAAAGAGGATGATAGAGGTATATACATACACAATCTGAAATAGCACACCTACCAGACCATACACCTCAGCTGAACCAGCCAAGCGAGGCTAGGATCACAGTGCCCCCCACCAACCCTCCACCCAGGACCAGAACAAGCAAAATGGATAAGAATGAACATCAATAGACACTAAACTGGCTTAGACACCGCTCTAAAGAATTCCAAGTTCAAGTGATTTTGAAAATGGGCTTTTTGGATCAATAGAAGAGCAGTACTGACAGATCTTTGAACGAAAGTCTGAAAGAGTAATCAAGGCACAATTTGAAAACATGTCAGGGAAATCTGCTTCTAGTAATGGCAGGTTAGCCTATTTGAACTAATTTTGGGATGGAACGAAATAAAATGCTAGATAAAATATTTTTAAAATATTTTCTTTAAAGGATCAAAGAGCTAAAAGGATACAGAGTTATTATTAGGCTTAAAATAGAGGTTGAGTCAAGAATCGAAAGGAGTAAGGTTGCCCTCTGTACTGATTTTGGCTGCCAAAGTGATCTAAAGTTTTGACGGATTTTCTCTAGGTGCAAAGGGATGAACTGAAAACCCAAGTCCTAACCAAGGTAAGGAGTCATTTAGAGTAACCCCTACTTCCTCTTTGACACACACGCATACATATGCAACACACACACACACACGTACACACATAAACACACATATACACACAACACTAAGCCAAGGTATCAAAGAATTATCCCCATTTAGGGTAGAGACTCCTTAGAAATAAATCTCCCACATCCTGATGGGAAAAATGGCAGAGATGATTGGTGGTAGTGGAGGAAAAGATAAAGAGATAAAAATAAAAATAGGGGAGAGATAGAATGGTGGCAAGGAAGAGGAAAAAAGTAGCTATAAAGTTCTAACAATCCAGTGGAAACTGTTCAAATTTGCATGATCAGGACAGTCAAAAAAATGTCAAGTCTGATTGTACTCTTGCCAGGTCCCTGAAAAAGTAAACTCAAATCAACTCTGGAGAAAGGCATCTTCATCCTAGGCCTTTGAGAATCTACACAAATAATTTTTAAGGGCCATGAGTGGCACAGAAAAGTTTTCAATTACATAAGGAAGTAAGGGAACAAGAAATGAGAACCAACAGAAACAAGAAGGAGGATAAATTGATCCCTGAAGACTTTGGACACTGAAACCATTAGGAATTTAAACTTGGCCAGGCATGGTGGCTCACACCTATAATCCTAACACTTTGGGAGGTTGAGGCGGGAGGGTCACTTGAGCCCAGGAGTTTGAGGTTGCAGTGAGCTAAGATCTTGCCACTGCACTCTAGCCCAGGTGAAAGAGCGAGACTCTGTCTCAAAAAAAAAAAAAGAAGTCTCTAAGGAAAATAGAAAACTTTAGGGGAAACAAAAAACAAGCTTACCAGAGTGATTTTAGACTCTGACACCTACATTTACAAGAAATAGTAAACACAGCCTAACTTTTAGCCAGATAAACACAAAACCTTACACTAAAGACCGATTTACCTCAGTTTCTTTTTACCCAGTACATCATGTTTGGATTTCAACAAAATATTACAGAGCACACAAAAAGACAAAATAACACAATTTGAAGAAACAGAGCAAGCATCAGAAGCAGACTTAGATATGGCAGAGATGTTAGAACTACTAGAAGGGGAATTTAAAATAAGTGTTATTAATATGCTAAGTACACCAATAGAAAAATTGAACAACCTATAGGTCCCCGCTGGGACTATATTGATTGTCAAAGTGTGAAGAATAACTGATCACCTAGGAATTGTCCATATAATGTAAAGTGTCTGAGAAATGTGAGCTACAAGACACTACTTGTGATTAGTATTTGCATCGTAGAATTCCAGGGCAGTTACCCAAAGGGCAGTTAGTCATTTTATGCCTTGAGAAACATCTGCTATGTGTTCAAAAAAGTCCCTATACCTTGTGGTTGAAGGAAACCTGAGAATGGATCTTTGGAGGTGAAGGCAAGTCCCTGAGTGGTTCTGCAGTGAGGAAATGATGACCAAATTGCCATGAAGGGAGATATTTAGTAACCTCAGGAGAGAAACCAAGAACCTCACATGGGCCACAGGAGTTTTACTATTCCTTCTCCCTGCCAGAGGTCCATCGGTGCTGGGCCAGAGGTCGGGTGACTGAGTGATTTCCCATCCTCAGGGACGACATTGCCTCCTGCAAGGAAACTTTATCCCCACGTCACCAGCCAGCAACTCCAATTTCCCTCTAATCATGCCCCTCAGTTGATTCAAGCAGGGGGGCTGATTGCTCGAAGGCTTTAAAAAATGGCGGATGGAAAGCAGAATCCTTAGAATAACATTTATCCACGTTCAATCAATCAATTGTTTTTCGCTCTACACTTCCCACAATCCACATTTAGGCCACAACACAGGGGCTCTCTGATTATCTCACTAGGTTCTACAGTAGGCTGAAAAAATTCTCAAAATCGATTTGTCTTAATTCACTTTATTTAAAGAGGAATGCAGAAATTGCATTCCGTGTGATGGTGTCAAGGGGAGAAATGCAGCTATAATCATTGAACAAGCAATGGAAGGAGACAAGGAGAGAAGAGGAGGGGAGAGGAGGGGAGAGGAGGGGAGAGAAGAGGAAAGAAGGAATGCAGGGAAAACAAAGGACAAAGAGAGGTAATGTCCCAGAGGTCTGGGACTCACTGCCTTAGGAAGGTCGGGAGAAACTTTTCTGCTCCTCACTAATTTGGAGGCAAAATGAGCACTGATGTGAAAAAGCAAAACTGAAGAAGTTCTGCCTACACAGGACTAAGTTCTCTCAAGAGTAATGATAAGTGACATTTACTGCTTCAGGAAGATTTTGTTATTATTATTAATAACATGATTGTTATTCCAATTTATTCCAGGTCCCCTCTTTAGCATCACAATAGTCCCTGACAATGACTTCTGTCTTCTTTGATCCTTTCTGTACCCTTTCCATTTTCTTTGCATTATAATACACAGGCTAACAATACAGTGTACTATAATTTTCCCTCATTGAAATGTACCATCTCCTCTCTCCAAAAAAATAGACTAGTGTGATTATTGAGTAGGTCTGGTTACTTCGTGCTTTCTCTTTTCTTGCTGTAACCAGCCAGCCCTTTTTTATTCTTATGATAACTGAAACATTTGAACAATCATTGTCCTACAGAGGAGCTGATCTTGGAGCAATTGTGCTTTGTACCATTTCATCCCCTTTGGGAGCAAGATCATTTTTACAATAATGACTTCTCCGGCAGTTTATTACCAGCCTGAAGTCATTTTCACACCTCAGAAGTGAAAGCTTAATGAGCAGGGAAATTAAAGAGTGAAACTCTGCTAGCGTCTTCTTAAATGGCAGCATTTTCACACCTTACTAGAAGATGCGCTTCCAAAGAGGGGCTACATCACATTCGTCTTGTTCTCCAAATGACCTCTGAGTGATGAACCTCACACTTCCCTCCTCCTTGCCCCAGTTCCATCCCCTTCTTTTCCATCTTGTAGGAGATGTCTAGCTGGATGATCAGGTGAGTGATGGAGTTATGTCAGCATAATGACTTTACCTTGCACGAGGCTGAAAACACAGTAATTGCTCAATAAAATCTTCCTGATTGAGTAGTGGCCACACACCCCCATGCCCTGACCACCACACAACTCCTTACCACAAGTTGCAAATTCCTAGGCATCTTTTAGAAACACACTCAGATACCACTTGTTCCCGTAATCCTAACTCTCTCGTCAGTGCTTCTAGCCTGCTTGGTTCACATGTCTATTACTTGTACGATATGTACAAATTGTGATAATTCTGGTTCTAATGGTCTATTTGCATGTCTATCTTTCCCTCTAGGCCTTGAGTTCTACAAAGACAGTTACCAAGTGGTGTCCATTTTTACATCTCTGATGCCCATTACAATGCTTAGCAAAAGAGCTTAGTAAATACTTGGTAAGTGAATAAATGATTGGATAATTCCAAAGATTCTTTTTAAATAGATGATAGTATCAGAAATTGCATTCTGTCATTCAAAATAGAGCAATAAAGACCAGCAGGTAGATGTAGGGACTGACTGGGCTCTGCACATAAATGCCATGATTAGGTTAAAAGGAGAGGATTCAGCGATTCACAGCCAAACTCTTGAATAAGACTTTCCACGTCACTGCTATAATACAGATACCCTGGGAAGCATTTATGCAAATCTGTTAGCTTTCCCACCTGGCCTGGAAGGATCAAAGATCTCATGTTTGAATGCTCCTTCCTAACAACTTGTAATCTTTGGGGATCTATTTCTGGCTGAGAAATATGCTGTGCAGGTATGATCAAACTGCCTAGAGTAGGCAAGTCAAATTAATGAAGCAGTAGAAATCAGTCTATGCAAGTGGCTGCCGAGCCAGCATCTGTCTACTAATTGCATATTTTGCTTGGTTGGATTTGAGATTCTTATTGATATTTGGAATGTTTTTCTCTTTCTGTTAATATTGGCAAACAGAGTACTGGATTTTGATCTCCAAAGCTTTCATTCATTTCTTCTTTGTGATAGGAAAAGCCATAGAGGAAACAAGTGAGGATAAAATGATTATTTGAAGGTGAGAGAGAATATTGGGTAAGGAGGGGAAATGAAAGAATATGAGAGTCCTACCACCAAGAACACTTGGGGAGGTTGAAATCGTCTCCAGATGACCAGCACCCAATGCTACTAGGAGATACGGAAAGTATTTTGAACCAATACCAGGTTACACATGTTATTTGCTGAGTGGGACTTACTGTCATCAGAACAAGGAGAGTCACACATCCTCTGCAGTAGATATGAGAGATGAAGCAATTTGCTTTAGAAAAGGCAATGGCATTAAGCTGGTGTTTACTGTTTCATAAAGGAATAATAGACAAATTACCTAGCTAGACTGTATTGGGTAGAATTGTTAGTTAAAAGTGACAACCAGTCCTGTAATTTACACTGCACTTTGGAAATTTAAGCTGGGAGGTTCGGAGCTCTCTAACGTGCATTGTAAAGCTTCTTTTGTACTTCTGGCTCATTTTGTGCTGGGAATCATTTAGCCATTGACTTTAACTGCTAATACAGTTCCATCAAATACCAAGTATAAATCAAAATTACTGGATCATTCAAAATCTGTCCTCAGAGTTGTTTATATGTATTTTTTCCACCATTAGTTCAGTATAGTTACAAGAGAAGCTGCTAAATTATGATATATTGTGCATGCCTTGTTGCCATCTTACTAGAGCCTCTTGCAAATAAAATGTAATCCATGACAAATTATTTGTCTAGTTATACAAAACATAAATAATGATAATAAAAAGGGAATCAAACGGATGAAAGATGAAGAAGAGAGAGAGGAGAGAGGTTTCAAATAAATAGCTCTGCTTTTGGTCCTGGCTGTCCAAAACAGGTAAGAAGATAAAGGAGGAATTTTTAAACTAACTTCACCACACAGGGGCCTAAATTCCTTTCTGTCTAGTCTAGCCTACGGGAGAATGATAGAAGATGCTCACTGGTCATGTGCATAACCTTTTGTTTGAAGCTAGGTCTCCTCACTCTCAGCCTTGAATACAGAATCTGCATGCATCATTTGTAAAGTCATTCTGCTCAAATATTTCGTGTGTACAAATCGTGATGGATCTTGAAGACAACAGTGGGAGAAGTCCAACATGGTGATTCCAGGTTCTCTAATGTCCTACTACATCAATGGGCCCCAGATGGTGAAAATCACTGCAATATTCAATCTAAGAAAATCTGCCATGCTACCTTTATTTTATGGCTTTTTAAGTTGTAGTTCAAAGAATGGACAGATAAATAAGTTAGCATTAGATTTATTCATGGTGTCATAAGAAATATTGTAGCAGGAATAAATTGCTAATCTCCTAACATGGTCTCTCTGCCTCTCCCTACTTTTACTTCCAAAATTTCTACAAGGCATGCCTGGAGCATGGTGAAATCCACCTACAAATGTCAATAATGTCTTGTTAATTAAAGGCCCTATCCCTAACCTTTACTTAAATCATTATTTTCTCCCCTGTGCCATAGATATCTTTTGCAGATCTATGTGATATTGGAAGACATAAAGAAAGAAACAAATCAAAAAATTCTATTTCAAATCATTATGGTCATTAATCTTACATTAACACACTAAAATAAAAGATTTGAGAATGCACATTTATCAAATCATACCTTCCCTTGATTGGCATTACAATACAAATATAACTCTGATGGATGAGGCACTAACTGGACTCTCAAATAGCAGCATCGACAAGAGCCACTAGAATTGTATCATAATAAGAGGACATATTTTTTTCTTCAGACTCCTGAATTAAGGAACATCTCTTTTTGAAAGAGGTTTTGAAAACTGTTATGAGTCTTGTAAATTTGGATTGTCACTGCTGTTTCCTCCCAGGCATCAATAATCAGCCAGTAACACAGGATGCTGGCTCTCTAGGGCCCCAGATCAAATCAGCAAAGCAGTTTAGAAATCTAAAGAGAGAGAAGAGGCTTTGCAATTAAGGGTGTTCTGCCCATTTATAGAATCAAATTTTCCAGGAACACAGCTTAGTATAAACCACGTTTCATGAACATTTCAACATAATATAACGAACACAAGCGTTTCAATAAAGCAGATAGCAGAGCAATTTGTACTAGCAGATGGTTCACCCTGGGATCAGAGCAATTATCTTCTTACTCTACGTACAGGGGCAGCCAAAGATTCAACAGTTGACTATTCAAAACAGCTTAGCGATACAAGTGAATTTCTGAAGTATTAAAACAAACAGGATTTTCATCCTCCTCTCTTCACAAGCAAGTTCTGGAGAGTGTTCAAAAGAATAAAAGATGATTTCTTAGCGGTATATGCATGGTCAGCTTGCTAAGTTATGCCAGGGAACTGGATTCAGAAAATGCAAAGTCTCAGCAAACTCCTTGCAGTGCTACACATGGGAAACGTGGGCCTCTCTTCTTGTCATTGTTACCCAGGAAAATGGCTCTTCTGCCCTCGTTTATCTCTCCACCATGTCATCCTGAATCTGTGGACAGATCAAACTGCTAAGACAAAAAACAATCACCAAAATAAAGTTTGCATTTCAGGCAGTGAAGAAATATGATTTTATACATCATTTTCTGATATTTAACTACAGACTATGAAGCCAGCATACCCAAACCTTGAATAATGCTCACTATATGTTTATTAGGAAAAAATGATTAAATACAGAAAAGACAGATATATAATATTTGCCCAGATCAAAAGATTAGTTTGTGTCACCTGAGTTGTGAATGCTTCCATTGATTTCCTTGAGTTATGTTGCAAACACCCCCAAATTTGGGATACCTGCCTGACTTTGGCAGAAGTAATTATAATATAAATATGGAATTAAACATATTATGTATGGGCTTAGTCACTTTTATATACCTAAGTAAAACAAAAGCTATAATTAAAATAAAACAAAAAAAATTTGGTGGTAGAGGTTTAGACAGAGAGGAAAATGATAAATCAGACCACTATGCAGATTTGAGACTTACAGGGAGACACCCACCCAGAAAAGATGTGAAACAAAAAGGTGTTCATAAAATTTATGTCTTGGGAAAAATAAAACAAATTTAAGAAGATGGTTAGCCATGGAAAACCAAGGGAGCAGGTACACTTAGAGTGTTGAAGGCCACCTGGATTACATGTCGGTCTCATAGAGTGGTCAAGAAACTAGATATCCCAGCTTCCTCCATCTTCACACAAAGACAAAGAGATGGCCTCTAGTTTGGTGCAGAGGTAAAAGCCGTAGAACAATTAGAGCACAAAAATGAAAGGAGACTACCCCGAAATCTTGAGCCTTCTCTTTAGCAGAGTGTTTTTGGATTCAGTGACTCCCAAGTCTGCAAATTACTACCACGTCTGAACTGCTGCCCTGAAATGAATAAAGCAGCTTCACATGCTCCATGGTTGACTGAGCACACCTGAAGTGTATTTTCTGTTTAGGAGGAAGGCACCAGAGAGATGTATAAGGGAAAGTTTATACAGAGACAAAATGGTGGCTGGTACGACAACTCCCTGGGCCTTGAAGACTGAGTTAATTTTATCAGCTTACATGGGCGAAGTTGCTGAAGCACTGCTTTACTCTGTGATGTCTACTTCCAGAACAATCTCAGAATCTCTGCAATTCCATGCCTACTCTGGTCCCATAGAAAAAAAAATAAGAGCAAGAACAAGAGCAAAAATTCAAAATAAGTAATTTTTTAAAAACACTTAGACACCAAGTGCCAAGCATTGCAGTAACCACTTTGAAGATATTTAGTTTAATCCTCCTATATTCTGTGAGACAGGTCTTATTACCTCCATTTCCACATGAGGAAACCAAGGCTATCGTTTTACCCTTTGCACTCCAGACTAAAAGCCTGACTGTCCTTTTAATATATTGTTATTATTTGAATCAAAGACACTTTTGTCACTATTAGGTCACCCAGAGAGACGTTTGTGCCTTTTCACTATTAGCTTTCATTTAAACTATAATAACTTAACCCAAGATTATCAGGATAAAAAACCACATACTGAGATCTATAGTTAAGGCAACGGGATGGAGATGAAGAGAAGGAAGAGGAGGGAAAAGGGTTTACCAAGCACCTCTGGTGATTATATTTAACTGACGCATTGGTTTCGTTGCCTAGGAGATACGCTTTTGACCCCATCTTTTGTAATGACAACAATAAAGAAAACAACATCAGCAACAACAAAACACATTTGTAGTAGAAGAGCTTGCTATGTGCCAGTCATTGTTCTGAATGTTCAATGCATAATATTTAATAAATTAACTCATTCACAAGAATTAGTGAAGCATTCTCATACAATTATCATTTCTATGTTCTTTTCTTTTATCTGAATAGTCACAGCTGAAAGAATTTACCATACAATCAAACACTAGTAATTTTTTTTTTAGGACAAACATATTAATGGTTTTAGATATCTGAAATGCAAGTTTCGAACATGTTTCACACTAGAATTCTAGAATTTATTCCTAGAATAGGAATATTCTTGACCACTCCAGGAAAAAGAGATGGATTTTTCCCCCTGTTTTTCTGTTGAGCTAGAGATACATGAATCACTTTACAGTACAAGACCAAATATCTTAAATCTGGACCTTCCCTGTTTTCTACTTTTAAATTCCATCATTTAGAGAAATTTCTATACCTATTCTAAAAGGCCCCAGGTGACCCCGATATGAGATGAAGTAATGTCATCTTATTTAATGATTTCAAAAGCATCAGGCATTGGGTTTTCTTGCCAACTCACTAAACCTCTTCCTCATAATGATATTGGTTAAAAGTAGAACAGATGCAGAACAGCTGGCTCATGAACTTCAACATCTCAGCCATTTCTTGGCACCACTATCAACGTTTTTCCCTGAATACCAATCCTAATTGGTTAGCGTTATACAACTCTGGGGTTTGAAGTCTTAAATACACTACTTTGTTATTGATTTCCAAATTATAATTCACACAATGGGTGGTGGATAGTTAGACACTTACAGTTCAGCATTACTTTCTTTTCCATGAGCATAACTTGTAGGTTCTAGGATTTTCCCATAATTAGTTAGCCTGCAAAGAGTCATTTCTTTCCTAAGTTTTATCCAACAGTATAATTTTTTATAGTTGAGTTGTAAAATCTTTGCAATAGGATTTTATAATAGGAAGCAACAAATTCTAGCTGCAGTTCAGCCATCTGCCTTTAATAAATACATTCTCCTTTACCCTTGCAAATGCTGACATTTTCTTCCCATGACCCAAGGTCAACAGAGAGAGAGAGAGGATAATTAAAAAGAGACAATTAGTAAATCAACACTGTGAAAAAGTTATAAATGAAGCACATGTATCTCTAAGAAACAGCACTAAGTCAGAACTATACTTTTAAATATGATTGGTAATATTTATTTTTGTCTTCATTAATGACTCTTCTTCATCTGAAGCCGAGACAAACTTTTCAGGACCACGGACAGAAACACATCACTCCCCTCTTGCACAAGTGGCAAACTGCTCACTGTATATGGCAACATCAAATATTGAGAGTTGTGAATGACAGTTATATGCATTCATCTTCATTTGGGCGGGGGGGGGGGGCATCTGGTTTGCTTGTACTGCTGAGATTTCAAAACTCAATGAAGATGGATATTGCCCAGGACAATTGAAGCCTTCAGGCAAACCAAGGACAAATGTGCCTGTTCAATAAACAAAATATAGTACTCCTAAAAACCATGGTGTTGCCAGATTTGCTGATAATTATATTGTCTCTAATTCAATAAATTTGTATTTAAGGGCAGAGTGACAGGATCCGTCAACTTTAGGTTTCTACCTTGTTCCCTCAGGGAGATTGATAGAGCTCAATCGAGTACTATTTTATAATTAGATTCATTTTCTTCACATAAACTGTTTTGAGTATTGTGAAAAGAATGTCTAGGAGTACCATGCTGTAAACTAGAAGTAGAAATAAAGGAACAGGAGCTGAAATGTGCCAAGTGGACATGTCAGAAGATAAAATGTAGACTCTCAATTATGAAAGAACTTAGCTTGGGTATACCACCCTTGAGAAATTTATATCAAGAGATGAAAGGAAGATATAGATACAGATATATAGAAAAAAATTATTATCTTTATGTTAAATAGAAAAACTTAATGGATATGAGAATGAGTCAAAGAAACAGAGTGAAAAGTATACTTTTTGCTTTAAGATTTTATCGCTTTATGTCTATCTATAAAATTGTGTCTCTAATCTTCCAATTTTGAGTAATGGATCACAATTTTATGCTCGCTGAATAGAGGTAAGTGAGGCATTGTGACTTTAAGATATTTATTTGGAAATCATTCTTACTTTTTGTCATAAAGCTTAGATTTTTTTCCTTCTAAAATCAAAGAGCATTTATTCAAATGTTCCTGGTTTCACCAAGTAAAGCAATTCATCTGCTTTTCTCATTGCTGAATCTCTACCACATAAATGAGTATATAGCAAGCACTCAATACATATTTGTTAAATAAATGAACATTTCTGACTTCTGCCTCTCAAATTCATATCCTGTTTTTAAGGAAGCATCCTCACTTGCTCTTTCACTAAGCTTTCTCTGACCACCTGCATCCCTGCTGAAGGTGGTATAGAGGTGGAAAGGTGGTGCTCCCTTTCCACCCCATCATAAGGGTCACAGCTGACAGCCCTATAACAAAGGCAGGTTAACAAGAGAAAAGCATAACAAATGTATTTGATCATAGTTTTATATGACATGGGCACCTTCAGAATGAAGTCTCAAAGATACAGGGAAAGCTAACTGACCTTATGCTTCGGTTTGATGAAGCAGGGACAGGCATGTAGGATATGATCTAATAGTAATAGACAGACTGGGGGAAACCCAGATAGGCCTGTTTAGATTCTTCTTGGCTTCTCTGTTATAGCATTTCTTCCTTCTGGGTGTGGGGTAGGACCCCTCTGGAATGAGGGTCTTAATTTCTTTAGAGCCAGCTTTCACATAGAGAGGTGGGGGAAGATTAGAGTAATATTTTTAGGCTTGATGGCTGGTTCTGGATAATAATAGCCAATATTTATTATTGAGCACTGGGCTTTGTGCTTTGAGCATTGTGCTTTCATTTCACTATCAAGTTTCATTTTTGCAGCAAGGACTATTATTATTCCCACTTTACAACTGAGGAAATTCAGCCAAAGAGGAGATAAATAGAACTTGCCCCAAGTCACATAGCTCGTAAACAGCAAAGTGGGGCCTGAAACCAGTCCTGTCTGATGGAATGTAGGCCAAAAAAAAAAAAAAAAAAAAAGAGATTTTTAAATCGGTGTCTAAACTAAAAGAATAAACCCTTAAATGAACATGTTAGAACTTGAAATTGTCAAGGTTCTGAAGCAAATGTGTTTAGATTTCCCTACTTTCCAAACTCACATATGCTCAGGACACTTTTAAACACAGAAGAGATTTTTTTCATCCAATTCGACTTATTCTGATAATTTCACCATGCCAAAAGAGGAGAGCTGCCTCACGAAGATTCTCAATTAAATGGTATTATTTGTTCTTCACATCATTCTTAGTTTTATTTATTCACACATACACATGCATTTCATATGACCCAAATAATAATTTTGCCTGCTGTCAGCTGATGTTTAGAGCTATGATTTCCAACACAGGAAAGGACTAAGTCAAAAAAATCTTTAAAGCCTTCTGAAATGAGATCTTTATTTACAAAGTTATGTTGCTGCATAACCATTGCAGACAGATTTGTATTCAATGTATTTTGACGCTTACATGCATTTCTTACTCCTGCCTTTGATCGCTCTTCTCCTAAAATGTATGCACTTATTCTCCGCTTACTTTAAGATTTCAATTCTGCCTTGGAGATACTGTCCTGATAGTCTGAGTCATTGGTCCTGTTCTCAATAAAGTATAGAAGATGGATAGCTTTAGCACTTTCCTTCAGCTCTTATAAATCTAATAAATGGTTTTATCCATACTGCCTCTCTTAGCATCCTTCACATCGCCTTGGTTGGTTTTTGTTATAGATAAGAAAGGGGGATGTTTGCCAACCTTGATATTGATGAGACCGGAACAGCTATTCTAATAATTCTACATCGACACAGCTGTATTCTTACTGTTCGATGAGCAGTGAGTGGCACTCCCTAAGTGAAAAACAATGTGGTCAAAGCAATAAAGAATCAGATATTGTCAGGTCATTTGGTGCCCAAGTTATGCTGGGGGCTGTGGAGGGTTAGAAAAGAGCTCCTGGCTACTGCTGCAGAATGCCAGGGGCAGGTATACCCTCCAGACAGTCAGATGAGAAGATTAGACGAACTTTCTGAACTTGTCCAATTTCTATGTTGAAAAACAGCAAAACTGCTTCATCAGAATGAACTGCCTATAAATAATCAAGTTTCTAAAATTAGGAGACACAAGATGCTTCAACAGAAGAAAGAAATCACAAGAACCAGACCCTGAGTAAGAAGTATTTTCTTTGCTCCACCCCAAATCTTGCTTATACTTTGTTTTATTAATAGCGTATGCTCTGTAAAATTAATTTCTTCCCCCACTCTCCCCATCCTGCCTCATCTTTGCAGATGTAGTGATGATTTTTCAACCCACAAACTGAGAAAGGTTATTTTAGATATGAAACTTTGTTTTTTTTTTTAAAGTCAAGTTAGCGAAAACCAAAAATAAAATAAAACTATATGTTACACTGCCCTCATTGGTCTTTAACTGTAATGAGATAATTTATAAATTGATTCATGCTAGAAAATGCAATCTTGTCATGACTTTAATAGAACTCTCAGACTATACTGCTACCACTGCCACTGCAGCAGCTGCGGTGGTCCTGCACCTCCCTCCTGGGCTTAACTGCCCAGGACTTTCCCAATGACAGCTGAGTGAGGAGGAATCTGGGAGCATATGTCTGGAAGGCCCCAACAATCTGCCTGACTTGCTGGCCTTGGCCCCAGCTGGACTCAGCTCCAAAGGTGTACAAGGGGCTGTGGCAGTTGTGGTGGTGGTACCTTGCATGTACCAGAGCACACAGCAGCTCTGCTCAGCCCTGCTGCAAAGGGATGCACCCAGCTTTTGTCACCTGACCATCCCAGTGCTGTGTTGCCAGTCATCCCCACTGACTGTCTGTTCCCCAGCCCGTGTCCCCTTGGCAATGGCCTTGGCAGCCTCCAGCACCATGAGGTCATGTTCCTAAACAAAGTGTCTAAGAGAGAATGCTAGAATTCACCAGAGAAGTCAAATGAAGCACCAAAAGTAAATAAGAAGAGGGTTTAAGGCAGCTGGCCAAGCTTGGGACTGTCTGAGAGCTGGGAGAAGCTCCCGGATGAAGGGAAACAGTAAGAGAGAAAACCCCCCTAGGTTCCACAATCCAGAACAGGTTTTTACAATCCTGGCTACAGGAGAACCCCTCAACCCATGTGGGTCTCAGGCCTAACATAGGGAGCTGCCTAGAGACTGCACAGAGATGTTTCTCCAGAAAGGAAATGCACATAGAATCCCACAGGCATCTGAGCCTGGAGCAGCTTCAGCTGAGTGCCATTCTGAGAACGTAGATACCAAGGATTAATACATGTGGCTTATGCTGCTGCACTGCTCTGAAAAGGTAGAGGGGTGAGAGGGCACTTCCACACACCCCTGGGAAGGTCCCCAGTCTCTTATTGCAGGCTGCTATTGAGACTGAGACATGAGCGAACTGTACTCCCAAAAGCTTCTTGCCAATGCTGCCTGCCTGGGAGGGGCCTCACCTTCTCTGGTAGCAGGCCCAAGCCACCATTTTGAGAGGCTAACACTGGGCTGTGCCCCTGCCTCAGGCTGAATTTGGATAGATGCAGCTATAGCTGCTGCCACCCAGATGGGAGAGGACAGGGGAGACCAAGCTCTCCCAAGCAAACTTAGGACATTACCCACCACCTTGCTATGGGCAGCTATGGGACTGGGGACTAGCCTGCCCAATCCCTTGCAGCTAGCAGCAACACAAGCATGGACCACTTCAGTCTCATGTTCTACCGCCACTACTGCCATCACCCACATCACATCAGATGCCCATGGGCATGAGAACCCACCCACATACCTAACCTACAACTCTCACTACTAGCTTCTGATAGCCCAAGAATCAGCCTCCCAGGGCCCACTAACATCGGTGCAAGAGTGAGCTGCTCTGGTGCCTAAAACAGGTAGGCTTAGCCCACTGCTGCCCACCAGGCACAAAGACTGGCTCATATGGTGTCAAAAGCCCTAGCAAAACTTCACAAGAGCATCAACTAATAACTGTACCCTAAGCCATGGAGGAAATCACACATACCACTGACCCTGTGTTCTGCCAAAGAAATCATACAAAGATCAAGCCATTCATTGCAAGAATCCAAAATCAAAGCCAAAGTGTCAGGCTCAACCAACAACATATATAAGACATCATTAGGAGAAAATTCTGCCCTAACAAAGAAATTTCACAAAATTGAATAAATGCCAATCAAAAGGAACTCCTTGAAATGCCTGATAAAGAATTCAAAATATTGATTTTATAGAAGTTCCATACAATGTAAGAGAAATATGAAAACCAATACAAAAATTCAGAAAATCAATTCTGGATATGAATGAGAAATTTATTACAGAGACAGATATCTTTTTTAAAAAACTGGAAATTCTGGAACTGAAAAATTCCTTGGAGGAAATGCAAAATACATTTCATATTTGAAATATATTTATATTTATATAGGTCTGTTGAAATAAACCAGTCAGACAAAAATAAGGAAAAAAGAATAAAAAAGAATGAACAAAGGCTTTGGGATATCTGGAACTACATAAAGAGACCAAACTCATTAATTATTGGTATTCCCAAGGGGGAATGGAGACCAGAATGTTTAGAAAACCCAATCAAGGAAACACTTGATGATAATTTCCCAAATACCAAGAGATTTAGACATCCAAATACAGAAAGCCCAGTAATCCCCAAATACATTGTAAAAAGGACTTCTTCATGGCAAATTATATTCAGAATGTCTAAAGTCAAAGTGAGAGAAAGAATTTAAAATTAGCAAGAAGAAAGCATCTAGTCACCTATAGAGGAAACTCCATCAGACTAATAGCAGACTGCTCAGCAGAAACCTTACTGGCCAGAAGAGAATGAGACAGCATTTTCAAAGTGCTGAAAAAAAAATTGTCAGACAAGAATTCTATATCCTGACAAAATGAGCCTCATAAATGAAGGAGAAGTAAAGTCTTTCCCAGACAAGCAAACACTGAGGGAATTCACTACCACTAGAAGGACCCTATAGGAAATGATCAATGTGGTCTTAAATGTGAAAATGAAAGATCAATGTTTGCAATCACAAACACATACACACACGCACACAAAACTCTCAGGTCTTATAAAACAATCATACACAGGAGGAAAAGAAAAGAATCAAATGGCAACATGATATAATTCAATTAAATAACAAAGAGAAAAAGACAAAGAAATAGAAAAAAAACAAAGAATTTATGTAAACTAGAAAACAATTAACGATATGAAAGAAAGAAAGCCTCACATATCAATATTAATCTTCAACATAAATTGGTTAAATGCTCCACTTAAAATAGATTGACAAAATCAATTTAAAAAAACAAGATCAAGCTATATGCTATTTACAAGAAACTCATCTACCCATACAGATATATAAAGACTGAAAGTAAAGGAGTAGAAAAGGATATTCCATGCAAATGGAAACCAAAAGCAAGCCAGAGTAGTTGTACTTATATCAGATAAAACAGACTTTAAATCAAAAACAGTAAAAAAAAAAAAAAAAAAAAATCAAAGAAGATCATTATATAATGATAAAGGGATCAATTCAGAAAGAGAATATAACAATTCTAAATATATTTGCACTCAATATCGGAGCACCCAGATTCATAAAACAAATATTTCTAGACCTACAGAAAGAGATAGACAGCAATACAATAATAGCAGAGGACTTCTAGATGTATCATCAAGATAGAAAACCAGCAAAGAAACATTGGACTTAAATTGGACTTTAGACCAAACAGAGTTAACAGACATTTACAGAACATTCTACCCAACAACTACAGAATATACATTCTTTTTTCAACAGCACATGAAACATTCTCCAAGATAGACCACATGTTAGGCCACAAAACAAGTCTTAACAAATTTTTAAAAATTGAAATTATATCTAGTATCTTTCAGACCACAATGGAATAAAGCTAGCAATCAATACAAAGTGGAACTTTGGAAACTACACAAATACATGGAAATTAAACAACACACTCCTGAATGATCACTGGGTCAATGAAGAAACTAACTCAAAGATTAAAAAAAATGTTTTGAAACAAATGAAAATGAAAACACAGCATACCAAAACCTGTGGGATAAAGTAGAAGCTGTGCTAAGAGGGAAGTTTATAGCATTAAATGCCTACATCAAAAAAGTAGAAAATCAAAAATTAACAACCTAAAGTCACACTTCAAACAACTAGAAAAACAAGAACAAATCTAATCCAAATTAGGAGAAGAAAAGAATGAAGATCAGAGCAGAACTAAATGAAATAGAGACCAAAAAAAAAAAATGCAAAGAATCAACAAAACAAAAAGTTGGTTTCTCATAAAGATAAACAAAAATGATAAACCACTAGCTAGACTAACAAAATAAGACAGAAGATTCAAATAAACAAAATCATAAAGGAAAAAGGAGACGTTACAGCTGATGTCACAGAAATACAAAAGATCCTCGAACCTATCGTGAACAACTACACACTCACATGCTAGAAAACCTAGAGGAAAGGCATAAATTTCTGGAAAGACACAACCTCCTAAGATTGAATAAAGAGAACTCCTAAACAGACCAGTAATGAGTAGTGAGATTAAATCAGTAATAAAAAATCTCCCAACCCACAAAAGCTCAAGACCAGATGGATTCACAGCCAAAATCTACCAATCATACAAGGAAGAACTAATACCAATCCTCACAAAACTTTTCCCAAAAATTGAGGAGAAGGGAATTCTCCCTAATTTATACTATAAGTCCAGTATCACTCTGATACCAAAACCAGGCAAGGATACAACAAAAAAAAGAAAACTACCAACCAATATCCCTGATGAACATAGACATAAAAATCCTTAAACAAATGCTAGCAAATCAAATCCAACAGCACATCAAAAAGATAATACACCACAATCAAGGGGGTTTTATATCAGGGATGCAAGGATGATTCAACATATGCAGACAAATAAATGTGATATATAAACAGAATTAGGACAAAAAAATCATACTGTCATCCCAATAGACATAGAAAAAGCATTTGATAAAATTCAGCATCCCCTCATGATAAAAATCTTCAACAAACTAGCCAGAGAAAGAACATACATCGAAATAACAAAGGCCATATATGACAAATAGTCAACATCATACTTTACAGGGAAAAGTTGAAAGCATCCCCTCTAAGAATAAAACAAGACAAACATGCCCATTTTCACCCCTTATTCAACATAGTACTGGAAGTCCTTGCCAAAGCAATCAGGCAAGAGAAAAAAATAAAAGGCACAGAAATTGGAAAAGAGAAAGTCAAACTACCACTGTTTGCCAATGGTATGATCTTACATCTGGAAAACCCAAAACACTCTAGAAAAAAACTCTTAGATTTGATTAATGAATTCAGTAAAGTTTCAGGATACAAAATCAATGTACAGAAATCACTAGCATTTCTATACACCAACAATGATCTAGCAGAGAACTGAATCAAGAAGATAATCCCATTTACAATAGTGACTAAAAAAAAATAAAATACCTAGAAATATATTTAACCAAGAAAGTAAAAGATCTCTGCAAGGAAAACTACAGAACGCTGATGAAAGAAATTGTAGATGACACAAACACATGGAAAACAGCCTATGCTCATGGATCAGAAGAATTAGTACCGCTAAAATTACCATACTGCCCAAAGCAATCCACAGGTTCAATGCAATCCCTATCAAAACGCCAATGTCATTTTTCACAGAATTAGAAAAAAATTTCTCAAGTTTACATGGAACCAAAAAAGACCCCAAATTGCCAATGCAATCCTGAGCAAAAAGAACAAAGCTGGATACATCAAATTATACTACTGACTTCAAATTATATTCCAAGGCTGTAGTGACCAAAACAGCATGATACTGGTATAAATATAGACACATAGATCATGGAACAGAGTAGACAAGCCAGAAACAAAGCCACATATTTACAGCCAACTGATCTTTGACAAAGTTGATAAGAACATACGCTTGAGAAAGGATATTCTTTTCAGTAAATGGTGCTGGGAAAATTGGACTGCCATATGCAGAAGAATGAAACTGGGTCCTGTCTCTCAACCACATACAAAAATCAACTCAAGATGGATTAAAAATTGAATGTAAGACCTGAAACATAAAAATACTAGAAGAAAGCCTAGGGAACAACTCTTCTGGACATTGCTGTAGGCAAAGATTTCATAACTAAGACCTCAAGAGCACAGGCTACAAAAATAGACACGTGGGACATAATTAGACTATAAAGTTTCCACACGGCAAAAGAAATAATAAACAGACAACCTGCAGAATGGGAGAAAATATTTGCAAGCTATATATCTGACAAGGACTAACATCCAGAATTTACAAGAAATTCAAACAACTCAACAAAAAACATCCCAAATAACCCCATTATAAAGTGGGTTAAGGACATGAATAGACATTTTTCAAAAGAAGACAAAATGGCCAAGCAATATATGAAAAAATGTTCAACATCACTAATCATCAGAAAAATGCAAATTACAACTACAATGAGATATCATCTTATACCAAACAGAATGGCTATTACTAAAAAGACAAAAAACAACAGACATTGGTGAGGATGCAGAGAAAGGAAACTCATACACTTTGGGTGGGAATATAAATTAGTGCAACCTCTATGTAAAACAATATGGAGATTTCTCAAAAAGCTAAAAATACAAACTACCATGCAATTCAGCAATTTTGTTACTGGGTATCTACCCAAAAAAACATAAATCAATATATAAAAAAGACACCTGCATTTTGTGTTTATTGCAGCACTAATCACAATAGCAAAGATATGGAATCAACCTAAGCATCCATCAATTAAGGCTTGGATAAGGAAAATGTGGTATATATACACGATGGAATACTATTCAGCCATAAAAAGAATGAAACCACACGTTTTGCAGCAACGTGGATGAACTGGAGGCCATTATCTTAAGTGAAACAACTCAGACACAAAAAGACAAATACCACATGTTCTCACCTATAAGTGGGAGCTAAATAATGTGCACACACAGAAGCAGAGTGTGCAATGATGGGCAATGGAGACTCAGATGGGTCAGGGGTGAGAGGGGGTGATGAAAAGAGGTTACTTGATGGGTACAATGTGTTTCGCTCCAGTCATGGATGCACCAAAGGTCCTGACTTTACCACAATGAAATATATCAATATAGCAAAATAACACTGTAACACTAAATATTTACAAGTCAAAAATGTTTTAAAGTCTCATTAAATTAATTAATTAAAATTAAGACGTTAAACTGGCTTAAAAAAATCAAACTCATACCACTTATACAGTTGCTTTACTGATACCCTTCCAGATTATTTCCTCTGAGATTTCCAAAGCCCTCCAAGAATTTTTTGTGACCCTTATGTTTTAAAAAAAAAATTAAAATAAGCCTTCCCTTCCCTACCTGGCATACTACCAGCGAGGCCAACATATTTTTCCTCTGAGATTTCCAAAGCCCTCCAAGAATTTTTTGTGACCCTTATGTTTTAAAAAAAAAATTAAAATAAGCCTTCCCTTCCCTACCTGGCATACTACCAGCGAGGCCAACATATTTTTGTGCACTGAATTATCAAAGTGCACAAACCTCTTAAGGAAGCCCAATACACTGAGGTTTGCTGCTTGGTTTTTCACTGACAATAGCAGGGCAGGCCCAGCTGTTCCCAGCAGCTGTTCCGTGCAGAACTGCCTGAGCCGAAGTGCCTCCCAGCCGCTGGTGGGCCCCAGGAGTGCCAGGAGACAATCACCATGTCTGGGAATGGAGGCCAGTTCCAAAGGGAGTTAAAGCCAAAGGCGAGGGAAGTAAGGGAACCACTCCCATCCTGCCTCTGCCTCTTGTAGAGGAAAAAAAAAAATAACTCTGTAAACCTGTTCATTCCGAGCCTGCCCTCTCTAGGGCTTCACCTTTATAATGAGCTAGACTAGAAGATTCCATTTAGCACCAAATGAATTATCATTATAATAGGCATCTAGGCTGCCCATCAAAGGTCCCAGAACTGGGGTAGCAGTAAGGTGGAGGGGGTAAGAGAGAGGGGAGGGGAGAAATTTACATACAGAGATAAACATGGACACTCATTAAGAGAACAGGCCTTCGCTTCAAAAAGACACGAACACGGCACAGGTCTCCTGCCTGTTAAGTATGTACAGTGTGTGCTTGTTTGATGATGAAAATCAGAGGATGGCTATTTGAATGGAAATGAATTTTAACAAGCATTTGAGGCAGAAGAAGCAGCAACCCTCCGTTCTCCCCTCTATCACCGGGCACCTTCTTGACCATCATTACCACAGAATGCCGGCATGCTAATCATCCCGTGAAGAATGCTCTCTCTCTTCCTCAGTCTTTGTGGGTGTTCATTAACCTTGTGGGCTCCTTAGCCAGCAGAGCACAGCTGTCCCAGGGAAATTTCCATATCCCTTAAGAAAAGCAGGATGTCAGTTAACACTCAGGGATCCTGCCTATAGAAAAAAGTGGGAGAAATCTCCCTTAAGAATGAAAGCAAAAGACTATTAGCGTTTAGCACTTACATTGCACTATTTAAAAACTCGCAAAATTTTGCACTTACTTTGCACTTTTGTAAAATTAAGTATAATATGGCTATTTATTACTCATTTTTTATCCTGACAGAGACAAAAGAATTGTCCCAGTATTGGAAATCCTAATCTCCACCTCCAGACTGAAATAAAAACTAAAATAAATACCCTTGGGTTATTTACCTCTTCTTGGTTCTTAAACATACCTGAGAGCACAGAAACATTATGTTGACCTTAAGAGGTCATGAAATCTATCCCCTTACTCCAAATAAAACCACTTAAAGCTGTCCTGGTAATGACAACACAATAATTTGCAAATACTTTCAAAGAACTTTGGCTTGAAAATGGCAGAGTTCATTTGGGAAACCAAAGATTCTCTAGTAACTGTCTTTTCCCAGCCTCCGCACTAATTCCTGTGGTTACTGTTTTGTGATTTTTTTCTCTATGTACAAGTCCTAAGTTTGTAAGGTCATTGACCCCTAAGTTAGTCCAAGCTCATTAAGACTGACCCTAAAGGCACTGCCATCAGAATTGAACCTTTTGGCAAAACTCATGTAACAGATTTTTTTTCCCATGGCCATGTCTAATGGGTCATTAAGTCAGTAAATTATCTAGTTTATTTCATACTAAATTGTGCATTTTTAGGATGGAAAGAAAATATTCCCATTGCCTAATAGTAGAATATCTAATATCTTTAATATCAAGAAGTAAATATTTTCATCAGTGAGACCCATGGGCTTTCTACAATCTACGTGTCATGGTGGTAGAGACAATGTCACTAACCAGGCTTTCAACCGAAGCATTGGTAAGAGAATATCCAGGATATCATAGGGAGACTTCCCTTCTTTGAATCCTACAGCAAGTAAATATTGCATTCTTAAAAGCATTTGCAAATGAATGTCTACAGATACGCGTGTTAACTATAGATTTTGTATTTGAGGATTTGCCTTATGATGATTAAGACTTAATCACTAAGATTTTACCATCTTGTACTGTTTTCACTAAATCTCAAATTAATATAGAATAAAGCAGGAGACAGCAAGCACATAGGGATCCCTACCCACCCCCCAAAAAGTTCAATTGCCTCCCAACCCTGGAAAACGTAAACTAACCTCTATATCCCCCTATCTTTTAGCTAGAAAGGTGCTTTAAAAAAAAAAAAATCAACAAGTTTAATTAAGTTGTCCTCTCCTACCTTCCTTTTCTCTAGAGTAACTGTTTTTCCGGCCCTGCCTCTGGGGTCTCAGAAGCGAGTGGAGTAGAATACCAAGAAGCTGGGGCTGGGCTTGAAAAGGTCTTGGCCATTTCCTCCCCATTATCGCCCTGTTCAGCTGCTCCGGCTCTGACAGCCTAACAAGGTGCTAATGGGCCACACGTTCTAGCCCAGTTCACAGCAGGTTGTTTCAAATGGGTTAAGGAGGTTGATTTGCATTCGAAATCTTCTCTCTCTCTCTCACTTGCTTTTTTTGTTTGGCCCCTTGCTTTGCACTCCCCAGACACCCTTCGAGGTTGACTTAGAATGGAACAAAATCACATCGGTTCAGAATTTGAATTGCCCGAGTTTGGATTTTAAAGTGCCCCATTATTTCATCAAGTTGTGGTGGGGGCTGGGGGGGAGCGGAGCGAAAGAAAAGAGAGCGAGAAGCGATTTTAAAATGAAAGGCAGAGATGATGACAGATGGATGCAAATGTTCCTTTTAAGTGGAGAGGAGCAGCTGATCTCAGGGCATGAAATTAAATTAGTACATCTGTGGCTGGATGCGTGTCATTCAGCTTCGGATTTTCTACTCCAGAGGAGTTTGGTTACCTCGTGAAGAGCAGGCTCACTTTCACAAGGCCATGAGAACCGCCCTGCACAGGAGATGGGAGCCGTCTTCACAAAGGAGGGCTGCTTGCAGAAAAACCTATCACGCCCCGGGACAGCCCTTTAACCTCTTGGGACCTACCACCCCTGGAAAAAGGAGTTGATGTCAGTTGAAACTCTAGCTCCTGAATTCACACGGAGGCAGGAGGAATGTGAAACAGAAGTCAGCGTGTCTTCCAAGGAGACAGTGTTTACAAGCGGCCTGCGGGGTGCAGGCAAGTGAACAATCTGCTTCTGAAAACCCTGCCCGCCGTGTGCGCAAGGTGCTCGGGATCCGTAAATGTTTACAGCTTCCACAGAGTAATAGCACGGGGCTGTTTCTTCAGGACGAGGCTCCTCCGGGAGTGCTCCCCATAAATAACCACGCGCAAACTTCCACTTTCCCTTTGAAAGCCCAGCAGTCCTCCGGCTTCAGGGTCGCTGCCAGGAAGGTTTACAGCTGTCACGCTGCAAGCTCTGTATTTCTCTCCCCTTCATCTTGCGTCATCTCACTTCCCAGTCTCTTGAAGGAAACCAAAATATTTCACCCCAAAATGTGATGTACTTCTTGGGCATATTTTGAGATGGCTATTCGGAAGGGTTAGAAATACAAGAATACTGAAAAGCTGTCTTCTGCATCAGTAGGGAGAATCCTCACTGCTGCAGCCCAGGCCCTCCCTTGTCCAGAGCTAGGAAAGAATAACTAAGACACTGACACCTTTTCAAGGTCCGAAACAAACATTTGCCATCTATTCTCCCTGAGAGCTGCTATCTATGAGGTTTCATCTACATAACAAGACCACCTTTGCTAGCCAGGCCTCCTCCTCTCCCTCCCACAATCCCTCCAGCCAGCATCACCTGAGGTACCAACCATAACCTGCTTCTGTGATTTTCCCCATTTACATGGTGATAAAGTTGTATGTCTTTTCTGCAATTCATCTGCCTCTTGTGAGTTGATTTTTCAGCAAAACTTCAGAGGGTGAAGGAGAATTTTCCCTTGGCCCCTATATTTTTGTTCCCCCAAATTTCATATGTTGAGATCTAATCCACAGTGCGATCGTATTTAGAGATAGGCATTTGGGAGATGATTAGGTCATGTGGGTGGTGCCCTTATGAATG
>RJWJ010012446.1:0-42035 GCA_004363605.1 Indri indri | reverse complement strand
GGTGACCTTCAATGTAGTCAGGTGACTATCATTAATGCAGTCATTTTCTTTACTATATAGGTTACTCTTTTACTGTTTATATCATTAAAATATGCCTGTCTTCGGCTTAGGGAATAAAAATTGAAGTTTGGTGAATACAATGGGGACTCTATTGTGTGCCAACATTTTTCCCATTTTCTTCCTTTAATGCTCATAATAACTCATCTGTGTTGTAGGTATTGCAATGGAATAAAAATGACTTGATTCATTTCTAATGTCCTCAAAACTATCTGTGAAAATTCATTTGGATTGCTCATAAAGTATAATAAACTTGATTTTGTGTACACAATCATATATGGCCAGTAATTTCAATATCACCAGTATACAACGTACGTAGATGAGTATATATGGTACAGTGCATAGATATAAAATAGAATTTTACAGTGTTTTCTAATTATGTAAAAGAGAGCCATATGATTGAATATATAAAGTTAAATGTATTAATAATATAGTATCTCCACTTTACAAAAGAGATAATTAAAACTCAGATGGGTGCCCCAAGCCATATATTAAAAGAAGCAAAATTACAATGTATACTATTAATAATATATTCTGAATCAAAAGCTGGTATAAATTACTGCCCAGTTATAAGACTTTAAGGCTTATAAAAAAGACTTAATGCATTTGAATGCAGCAATTTTCAATAAGATAAAATTTATCTGAATTCTATTTTTCAGTATTGACATTTGTTGACTAGTTTAGTGATTCCAAAATATTTCTTTCTTGTACTTGTCCCCTCTCGAGATCTTCTCTTTTTTGAACAAATACCATATCTCAGCTCATTTCTTCTCTCTTTTGCCACAGAGAATTTAGACAATACATAACATAATTTGTGTTGGAAAAAACTTCTCTAGTTCTCACACTGATTATCTAGCCATATTTATACACTACCCTTTTCCAGAAAGGATTTGAGTTGTCCAAGTATACAACAGGAAGACATGCTCAAAAAATCTGTGAAAACAGACATTAACAATAAGCATGACATTTGATAAAACATTGCTTGGAAATCACGTTAATTGCTGTTTATTAAGGCAATTAATATTGTAACCACTAACCAAGGAACACCTGAAACACACCTGCATCAAAGCTAGATTAATTAGTGTTATTAATAGATATGAAGGTGACTATTGGCGTGTTTCAGAAAAGAGGGAGTTAGGCAAAGGTAGTACTTGTAGGCTGGAGTTAATCACAGGCTGTTCTTCTTCTTTTTTTTTTTCTGAGACAGAGTCTCATTCTGTTGCCCGGGCTAGAGTGCTGTGGTGTCAGCCTAGTTCACAGCAACCTCAAACTCCTGGGTTCAAGCGATTCTTCTGCCTCAGCCTCCCGAGTAGCTGGGATTACAGGCATGTGCCACCATGCCAGGCTAATTTTTTATATATATATTTTTAGTTGTCCAGCTAATTTCTTTCTATTTCTTTAGTTGAGACAAGGTCTCGCTCTTGCTCAGGCTGGTCTCGAACTCCTGAGCTCAAACGATCCGCCCCCGCCCCACTAGGCCTCCCAGAGTTCTAGAATTATAGGCGTGAGCCACTGTGCCCGGCCACACAGGCTAATCTTCTGAGGTATTGGTCAGAATTTGTAAACTAGGGAGCTTTTTGAATAGTTAGAAGCCTTATATATCCAGGCAAAGCTAGATCAGTTCGTCCGTGGTTTTATCTTGGAAACTGTGGGTCTGAATAAGATGCGTAATTTGAGTTTAGATACATTGCCTGCATGTATAGTTTACCTGTTTTGAGAGTCAGAGGACAGTTTTGCAAGTTGTTTCTGTGTCAGTTTTCAAAACGGAAATAATTTTATTGTTAGCAGCTTTAATTCTATGGAGATGAAATTGGTGATTCTCTTACCCTCCAGCAGTTGTTTATTAAATTCATTCTTCAAATATTTATAAATTGTCAGATATGTGGCAGGCTCTGTGCTATTGCTACATTGCATTTATAATCTACCTAGGTGGTGATTTGATTACATGATTAAAGCAACCATAATTTGGCTTTTCCAGCAGTCTTTGTTTTTTAAAAATGTCATTTTTACTTGAATTACCCTCTAATTCATGTGGGAAGATATTTGGAGTTTACCTACGGTGGCAGAGACTGCTGACTGACCTAGAAATATAGATCTTGATGTGTGGGTGAGCTCACAGCTACCTGAAATTACAACTTTGTTTCTCTACTTTGTGTAGTGAGGTATGGCCACTTGATGAAGTATGGCAACAAGATGAAAGTGGTATTTAGATTTGTACATGTACAATATGTACATGTTTCCTGAAATAAAAGGGAAGGTGTATACCCTCTTCAAAATTTTCCCCTTCCTGATGCCTGGAATGCAGACGTGATAGCTGAAGTTCCATCAGCCATCTTGGACAATAAGGTGGAATCCATGTGATAAGGAATACAGAGAAACAAAATAGTAGAAACCAGAGTCTTTAAGGATCATTTAGCTCCATGGACCACTTATCTCCAGAGTTCATTTACTTGTGCAAGAAATATATGTTTATCTTATTTAAACCATTTCTACTTTGGGCTTTCTGTCACTACTTAAACCTGCTCTGCTCAAGAATAAAATAAGCAGGACTTAAAATTCTTGCATGTTATAAGCACCCCCAAGAGAGGGACAATGGTTGAAATATTAAATATTTTAAACTTTAGAAATTTTCAATTATGAGACTGTACAAAGCTTCTTATATGGCACCTCTTATATTTTTGAAAATGTTGCAGATGTGATCTAATTTGATCCTTCTGGCAAACTCATAAGGGAGACAGGGAAAAAGTACTAATGACCTCATTTTAGGGACAAAGGAACTGTGACTCAGAAGAATTATCACATGCCCAAACTTACCGAGTGGATTAGTAACACCGCTAGAGCTAAAACTCAGGCCATCCCTGATTCGGAGATTTTTTACCACAATTCTTGAGTGAAAATTCATCCTTTCTCTGGCACTCAGTGATCATGAGAGGTTAATAAGGACACCTCATTTTTGTAGTAGCAATTTAAGTTTGAGTCTAAATCACACCAAAAAAAGAGGAATTTTGTCTCTTTGGAGGCACCTAACTATAAAGGGTTAAATCCGAGAGTCCTGGGTTCTGAGTCTGTGTTCAAACTTGACTTCTTGTCTGTTAAATAAAAAGAGTAAGAAAAGATTATCTCTAAGGAATACAAGCTCTCTGGGGGTCTCATCCAGCACAGATACTTTCTGATTGGTTACAAGATTCTAACCAACATATGTGTTTGCTTCCTATTTTGGGAGACATCTTAAAGAATCAAAGAATGTTTATTGGTTTAAAAAAATTGACAATGCTTCCATCAGATATTTGGGGCCATTCTATTGCAGGAATCCTTATCTCAGAATAAATATCACTGAAGCTTTGTTTTAAATTGGGAATAACTTCAATTTCTGTTAGTTTCCATGGCAGTACGGTTGCCATATTTAGCAAATAAAAATTCAGGATGCCCAGTTAAATCTGAATTTCAAGTAAACAGTGAATACTTTTGTAGTATAAGTATGTCCCTTGCAATATTTGGGAAATGCTTATATTAAGAATTATTTGCTGTTAACCTGAAATTCAAATTTAACTGGGTGTCTTTTATTTTGTCTGGCAATTCTATATGGTAGATACTACAGACTGGCTTGTCCACTTTTAGTTCAACCTCCTTCTGGTGTCTTGCCATGTCATGGAAAGCTGTAAACATTTTACATGTGATTTAAGTACTGTCAGTCTGATGCCCTTGTTCAAGACTAAAATTCAGAACTGGGTTACTTGGCAAGAGAAAGAGGCCAGGAAGCTCCATCTTACTGGTGCAGATCCTACAGAGGCAATATTCTTATGGAGCTAACAAACAGATGTATGCAGAACTTTTCGGTGTTGTAAATTGTTTCCTGATGATGGCAGGAGAAGCAGTCCATCTGATGGCCCGTGATTTGGTGGGAATCATCCCTGGAAACTCAGTTGAGAAGCTGTTTCATTGTCTTGATTCTGTAATAAATTGTCTTGATCCTATAACAAATTCCATTCTGCTTAATGTACCTGGAATGATTTCTCTTCTTTGTAACTGGGCCATGGCTGATATAGTTCCTAAATTATTTTAAAATGGTAAAGGAAAGGAAAAAGTGAGATGTACTCTTCTGATTTCAATCTTATAAACAACGCCATAAAAATAAACATTTACTAAAGAAAAAAGTACAGCCTCCATCAGACCACCCTAAATAATCCTCTATTTCAACTCATCAAACAAATCATTTTTCGTGTTGCTTCCAGACCTAGTTTGTATGCAGACATCATTTTTCATGTTGTAATCATAAAGCAGATATAATTTTACATTCTACTATTTTTCCCTTCACATTATGCCATAAGTAAATACTTTCTGTGTTTACATTCTTTTGAAAATTATTTTAATGGCTATGTAACAGCTCTTCTGGCTGATGTATCATAATTCATTTAATTATTCTCTTATTTTTGGTTGTAAAGATTTTTTTTGCCACTATAAATAATTCTTTAGTTAATAAGAGCTTTTCCTTTCTTCTGAATTATTTCCTTAAGATAAATTCCCAGCAGAAGATAATTGGGTCAAAGTCTGTGAACGTTCCGTGTCTTGTAAAATGTTTTTCCAAATTACTTTCCATGAGGGATGTGGCAATTTTAACTGGGTGGCAAATTTTACGATGCCTGAATTAAGGAAAGTCAGTGAAAGCTAAACATCATTCACAATGTGTGTGACCCAGCTGTGTACAGTCCCCATCTCCCCCTCACACAGAGGAAAACTGCATGGACCTCGTAGTAGCAAGTGTGAACAAACGAAAAGCAATATTAGAAAGCTTTGTTTTTTATAGAACATCATTCTCTCTGATTCTTTAAATGAAGTAAATTTTATTTAGTTTTAAGTTTTAAGAAATGACTTTGCATGAGGAGACAGACATAGCTTTTCTGGCCTTACAACTCATGGTCTCGTTTTCCCATAGTTTGCTTCCTATTCAGCAAATGTAGCAAACCATCAGGAATAGATTACTTCGATTAATGCATATTAATACTAAGTGCTTATTATCTGGTTTCAGAGTTGACTAAGAAACATTGCTGTTAATATTCAAAATATATAAGCAACTCCTACAACTCAGCAGTAAAAAACAAAAATAAAAACAAACCCAAATAACCAGATTAAAGAATTGGCAAAGTAACAGAATAGCCATTTCTCTGAAGAAGACACACAAATGGCTGATAGGTATGTGAAAAGGTGCTCAACATCACTAGTCATCAGGGAAATGCAAATCAAACCCACCATGAAATATCACCACACACCTGTTAGGATGGCTATTATCAAAAGACCAAAAGACAAAAAGTGTTGGCAAAGATGTGGAAAAAAGGAAACCTTTATACACTGTTGGTGGGAATGCAAATTGGTTACAGCCACTATGGAAAACAGTATGGATTCCTAAAACGAATTAAAAATAGAATTGTCATTTGATCCAGCAGTCCTCCTTCCGAGTATATAGCCAAGGAAATTAAATCGGTATCTTGAAGAGATATCTGCACACCCATGTTTATTGCAGCATTATTCACAATAGCCAAGATATGGAAACAACCTAAGTGTCCATCAGTGAATGAATAGATAAAGAAAATGGAGGACATCATGCTAAGTATTAGAAAATAAGCTAGGCACAGAAGGACAATTACTACATGGTCTCACTTACATGAGGAATCTAAAATATTAATAGTAACACTCATAAAAGCAGAGAGTAAAATGATGTTTGCCAGGGGCTGGGGAGAGGGGGTGGGGAAGTCAGAGTATAAAGTTTTAGTTACAATGACGCCTAGAGATCTACACTACACCGTAATGCCCATAGTTAACAACACTGTATTGTATTCTTAAACATTTGCAAAAGGGATAGGTCTTATTGAAAATGTCCTTATCAGAAATAATCAAATAAAGAAGGCAGGAGGATTAAAAAAGACACAGTGCTGTTGATTCCACGGCAATGCACCGTTGGCTTCTTCTGAGAAAAAAGGAGAGAGGAGCTGTATTTTTTAAAACTAAACTGTTCTTTAGATTAGTTCTAAAGATTTCCAAATTTGGAGTTTTGTCCCAGTTTTTGCATTTAATCTAGACTTAGATTAAATTTCCATCTTCTTGTATTCCCACCAAAATTACCCTCGATGTAGCTTTCCAGGTGTTCAACTCTAATTAATGGAAGTTGGTTTCCAAGACAGGATGCCCAATAGAGACGAACGTGGTGATTCCTTTTGGAAGACAGTAATTTTGGTCCCATTTTCAAGCTCAAAATAGAAATATTTTCAAAGTGTCAGATCTCCTTGTGACATGTTGCTATCTAGGAGGAAAATTATGGACAACACTAATTATTTCATTATGATGTTAGCAACTTCTCTCATAGTGGTCTGACTCCATTAGGTGGAGGTCAACAATTTTTTTCTGTAAAGGGCCTGATAGTAAATGTTTTCAACTTTTCAGGCCATACAATCTCTGTCACGACTATGTAATCTGTCTTTGTAGTGTGAAAGCAGCCACCGACAGTATGTAAATGGATGAGTATGGCTGTATTCCAATAAAATTATGCTTTAAAAAACAGGCAGCTGACTCATTTAGCCAGCTGGTCATAATTTGCCAGCGCCTAACTTCAGGAATCTGGCTTCGGATAACCTCCAGCTGTAATCCTACTGCGTTTCAGAAATCTCTTAACACTAATAGGATTATCAATTTTACAGTGAAAGAAAAAAATTCATTAAAAAATAAAGCTTGGTTTAAAAATGGACTGAGATGATATACTAAAAAGACATAAAGATTGCGTATAATTCAGAAGCAATAGGAAAGGATGCTGGTGACTAGAAATAAACTTGGAAGAGGTATCAAGAATTGAAAGGGCTTAGGAAAACGGATTCGCTTAAAGTGGTTGAATGGCAACTCTCAGTCCTGGGCATGATCCCTGTGTCCTACCTCTCATTTTGCCATATCACTCCCTCTCCCTGCGTCTGAGTCAATCTAACAACAGTGGTTAACAGGAGTGAGTGACCACTGGGCAGTGCTTTTCACTGTCTAAAGTGAACCAACATCCTTGGAGCTCAAGAGGCAGAGAGACCACACCGCGCACGCTCGCTCCAATGCAGAAACCCCGTGGGACTCTGTGAGAGGGCGAGTCTCTGGAGTGAGTTGGAATGGGGGTGGGAGTGGGAGGCACCTGTGTTCAGAGAGCTGCCTTGAGTCACACACCTAAATGTGGGACACCACACAACCGATTTTCTCAGTTACAAGGCTTTTATATGTGACATTATCCTGCCTCCTTTAGGTTAGGTAGGAAACAAGGCCTTTTTCTTTCTTTTTCTATTACCTCCCCAGTAAGCAAGTAGGCAAAAGTGAAAAATAGAATACTTTCTCCTATTACTAAAGGCCACTAGACTTTAGTATACTTGTCACCTTTTAAAAATGGCCCAAGAGAAAGCGAGAAGTAATACTTTTCTGCACATACAGAAGTGCTGCCTGCTCACCAAGGAAGCAGCAAAAGCAAGCATGCCTCCTCTCCACCTAAACGGTCAAAAACAGGGTGAATCCCACAGAGGACAATGACCCTGCTCGCGCTGTTCTCAGGAGTGATCTTGGACATCTTTCTCCTCGGATTGCACAATATCCTTGGACCCTTTTGCCTTGCTGTCAGACTCTCTGAGGGCTGTTTTTCTTCTACTCTTTAGAAACTCTCACTCCCCTCAGCTGAGACTTGGTATCTGTCTTTGGTTCCCTCATGGCTCGATCATAATTAGAGATGTTAACTTTTCTTCAAATTGGAGTCACTTCTCTCCAAATTTCAGAGGTTGAACCTAATGTGGAGGTACCGAATGACTGAACAGAGACATGGCGACATTGCTGAGTTTTCTCTGCCCTGCTAACTTCTGTGTTTCACAGGAACTTTTCTTTCTGGGGTCCTGGCTCCTAGGCTCTGGAATTCCATAATAGAATAGAAAATATCAAAAATATTCAGGGGCCCATTACAGCTTTGCCACGTTTTAAATTTCGTCAAGTAAAGAAACTAAGTAAAAGAAAACCCTAAACAGCAAAAACAAATAATTACTACTACCACCACTACCATTTCTTAATTGAAAGAACATTTTAAACACCACAAGTAGGCTATGATCTCAGGGAAAAAAAGAAGAGTGGCTTTAATGGAATTCATTTTGTTTTACAAAAAACTCACTACATTGTCCTTCTATTTTTCATTTTGCTTCTGACAGCTTATAACTTAATTTCGAACTGGCCCAGGTCCAATGCCTGGTGTTTGGGAAGCGCGGGTGTAATGGAAAGAATCTTATCTTTGGAGTCAGGCAGATCTGGCTTCAAGGTCTGGCTCCCGTGCTTGACCGACCGTGAGCCAATCAGATGACGGGTCTGAGGCTGTCCCAGGGGAGAGAGTGCTTACCTGGTACTGTGCACGGGACGAGAGAGCGTGTCCCTGAGTCGTGTCCTCTCTGTCTGCTTTTTCTCCTTCATGTATCATAATCACCAGACAATAAGAAACAAAGCAATCTCATCATGAAAGCTATTTTTAACTATTTTCTTTTCATTGATGTAGGCGTATCAGTTATTTGAAGTGTAGCTTTTCTATAAATTCACTAGTACCAATTAGTAAAAATGACTTGGCAATTTTTAAATCATGGCTTACAATATTTTTAACAGTTGGCAAATAAACCAAGATAAAATTAAACAAAAACAAATGTAGGGGTAAATCCAGGGCATCTGGCAAGGACTCATGCCTTGACCGAACTTCCGTCAGGCTCCTCCAAGCCCTCTTCTCTACTAGGTCTCCTCCCTGGCGCATCATCCTTGGCCTTGCAGCCCAGTTCAGCAGGAATCCTGCCAAGCCAGTTAGCAGAAGCCCCCCGACCTTTGTTATCTAACCAAGTCCCTTTTAAGTAATTTTCCATTCCTTCCCTCACCCTGCCCACTGGCTATAAATCCCCAGCTGGCTTGGCTATGCCCAGAGTTGTGTTCCCCTCCTGCAACAGACATGACCCTATTGCAATAGTCTTGAATAAAGTCTTCTTGGATTGTTCAACTCTGTGCACTGTAATTTTTCTTTGATAGCCCAAACCCACACCACGTTGGAAAGAGACCTTCCCAGGAGAATGTGGAAGGCCAGATGAGGAATTAAGCTCAGGAACAGTCAGCCCCAGGGTTTATAAATTAAAATTCTTTATTTCATGGATTAATACCAGATGGAATTGTTCTACTTTAATTATATTAGGGAACAGAGAAGTCAATTTCCATCGCTAGGGGTTAAACCATTAATCCAGGAAGGGACTGGGCAAGAGTCAGTCATTCCTTTTTCATTCATGAAATGTTTGTTAGATGCTTCCTATTGCCATAATTATTTTTCTAGTGTTCAGAAGACTAGCAAGGAAGGTTCCTTAAGTGTCTTCACTGATGACAGGTTATGGGTTAAAATGCCGGCGGTTGGAGATTTTTTCCAGCAAGTGTCAGCACTGATGTTGCTATTAGTAATTAACTCCCTCCAACCTGTTTCTCTCCTGCTGCTTTGCATTGGCCTTCTCAACCATTGAAGAGAAAGGAAGGGCAGGGGGGAGAAGTAGTTCAGAAAGTTCACTTTTCTCCAGTGTTTTGAAGAAACATTTTGAAAAAAAGATAGCTTTTTTCAAAATACTTGGATTTTTTTTTTTGCCACATATCATATATAGACTTAGTTTTACCTTGCAAAGAAATATTCAAGTCATTTTGATTTGACATGATATCACACAGAAATGCAGCGTTCCTATAGAAATCTTCTTTTAATAATTCACATTGCTGATTCTATTCTTCATAAAATTTCTGTTCTCACAGAGATAAAATTTTGACTAACACCTGTCTGTGTGATAGCCAACACACTTTGAGATTGATAGGGCAAATCCTCACTGAATACCTCATCCTTCCACTTTAGCATGTTGCAAAACTGATGATGCTGTGTTGCATTTGCTCGAATATGGTTAACAATACTTATAACTTGTTGCAAAGTGTCACTTAAAATAGTAGCTTTACCACAGAGATTTTGCTGATGCAAGATACAATAAAAAGAAATGAGAGCATCTGGATCCGTTGATACTTTTTTAAATCTACGCAATAAACCCTTCATGTTTTCCTGTCATGGAAGGTGAACCGTCTGTATATACACTCACTAAATTTACCAAATTCAGTCCAACTTCATGACATTTACCTTGAAAGTTGTTGAAGATATCTATTCTCTGGGTTCTGTTCACAAGAGTGCCCGAAGTGAGTAGCAAAGATCTTATGACCCAAATGAAGTATAAAACCTGTGCTGAGTCAGTAGTAGTATCAGTTGATTCATTCAAAGTGATTGAATAATATGTATTTTTCTTTTGAAGTATTGCATGAAGTTGTTCTGTTAAGTTGAAGGCTAATTCATGCTGCTGATCAGTTTTGGTTCTCCTTGGAAGAGGCAGTTGTTTGTACTTTGCAACGTTATCTGGGTCTAAGCATCCCACAACTTTGACAGCACATTCTTTCACAATTTCTACATCACTGAATGGCTTCCCTTTTTTTCCTGAGTATATAAGCTACTTTATAAGCTGCTCCTATGGTATTATTTACAGATATTATTATTGCTTGAAAGAATTGTCTCTGCTTTTGCTTTTCATCTTTTAATTTCTGCAATACAAGCTTTTGTGCCTCTCCCTCTAATTTAAAATATTTGTGGTCTTTGTGAGTGTTATAATGCTGATGAGCATTGGATTTCTTCAATGTTGATGTTACAGTATCACGAAGCAAGAAAATCATCTTGTCTTTAGCAGAAACAAGATAATATTGCAATTCCCAATCCTCATTAAAAAATCTGTTTTCTTCCTTTAGCATTCTCTTGGTCTTCTTTGACATGATGGGTTGTTAAGACAGAATTAGAAAATACTGTTGAGCTGTGCAACTATTCACAAATTTTACTTCAAACAGAAACACAGTGCACCATTGTCAGAAGCTGATAACAGACTGGCATACTCGACCCCTATAAACTCTCACTAACCAGCCTCATGCCGTTGGCACCAGTCCGGCAGGGGAAGTTAGAACTAAATCATGAATGTAGCAGCTGTCAATTTAGCCCTTATAGCTTGCTAATGTTCTAATTATCTGGTCAATCTGGGAGGATTATTTCATTGAAATTTATTTTATTCCTTGATATTTTAAATACATTCATTTAAAAAATAAAATAAAAATATAAAAGACAAAAATGTATTAATAAAAATAAAATGATTTGTTCTATAAAATTTGGATGCAGTCAAAAGGCTACACTTAAGGACCTAGAAGGCCACAGGTTCCCCACCCCTGTCCTAGAAAGATACCAGTCATTGGTTAGGTTCACGTCTACTCAAGACCTGGGAATGTGGTTGTGTTTGGAAATAGGGTCTTTGCAAAGGTAATCGAGTTAGGATGATATCATACTGGTGCGAATGGGCCCTGATCAAATGACTGGTGTCTTTATAAGAAGAGGGACATTATTTAACCCAGTGCAAGACCTAAAGAATTTCTCACCTGATGTCTTCTTAGGCTTATTTAGTTATCTTCATAGCCGAAATGCCTTGAGTTGGCTCTTGACACCAGGTATTAAAACTTCCATGGTTTTCCTTTGGTTCCAAGTCATAACCTAAAGCCTCTGATGCCCTTGATGATCACCTGTTGCACAGCGCTACCCAGCTTCTCAGTTTTAGGCTACGAGAAATGGCTCCTTGCTCTACACAGCCCAGTGAAAAACAGCAGCCAGATTACAGTGATCCCAAGTGCCTGCCTCCCTAGTGTGAATCCCTCAAGACTGTCCTTTTTCAATTAGGATGAATAATTTTCCTCCATGGACTCCCACCTCTCCCTCAGATCCTTGCCCTTTGAAGCCTGGAACTGGTGTAAATGCTAATTTGAAATTAACACATAATTTATTTCTTTGCTAACCTCCTTTGGTTTACTTCCAACTTCCTAACCAGAGCTTTCAGGCACACCTCAGACACTGGTTTGCTTCCTTCTTAAAGAACGCATAACTCTTTTCTTCAGATCCCGCTGAACATATTTAAATCCTTGCTGGCTCTTATGTGTGTGGGGAATAGTGGGGGTGTACGTACATGCGTGCTGGTGCACGTGAAAAGCAAAGGAATTGGACAAAAAGGTCTATAATGTCCTATTTACTTCAAGTGCCTGTGAAAACAATAGAAGGTTGTCATCCAGACCCAGTCATGATCCAGACTTTCTAGAAATGGTCTCTCTGTCATTGAATTTCAGAAGTTTCTGACGGGGCTCACTATTTGGGGTTAAGCGTGGTTCAAAAGACACTGAAGCACTTGGTCCCATAGGGTGTTACTCAAAGACCATCTCTTTTTCCTGGGTGGGTGATATTTTCTGCCAGCTGTTGTGATTCTTCTCATTCACATGTGGCTGCCAGGTACCTTCGCTGTGGTTAAATGATCTCTCTTTGGATTGCTGCACATCGTGTCATAGGGGTCTGCTCCTGTTTCCCTGCAAGCCACAGCTGAGCAATACCACCTAAGGTCGTGCTTCCTATGCCCTTGTGGAGGGACTTCATTGCACTCCTCACGTGGACACTTCCCTTGTCAGCTCGCCACGCCTAAGCAGGGTTCACTGCTGTTTGGGCCATTTAATTCCCTCCCTCCCTCGCTTTCTTCTTGCTCACATATTTATTAAGCTTCTATTCTTTACCAGGCCTGGGGCTAAAACCTAGTAAGAAAAATTAAAACCGGACAGGATTTGCCCTGAGAGACTGAATATACAAATGAGCAAGGGGCAGATCATACACGACAATAGAACTCTGCCCCATAACTTCTGCAGCAACTGGCCCGGGATGGTCAGAGCATTGCTGGTGACAGCTGCCAGCTTTCCTATGTATTGCCTCTGCTTCCAACTTAAGACCAACCATTAATAGAAAGCCACGTGTGTTCCCCAAACCAATCACATGAGCGGCACCGCTTCTATTTAGTCCCACCCCAACTTTCCCCTTGCCAATAACCTCCAATCAGAGCATACCTGAAGCTTTCCATTTTTGGACTATAAAGCCTTTCCGCTCTCTTGCCTTTGAGTGTCTGCCAAATGCAAATGATGGTCACTAACTCCCTCACTATGACAAGCTCTGAATAAACAGCCTCCGATTATTCTTATTGGGGAAGACTTTGTTTATTGCCACAACACGTCAAGGAACCATTAAAAGTAAAATGAGGCATATTAAAATTTTAAAGAGTTTATTTGAGCATTTGATGATTCATGAATAGGGCAGCCCCTGCTTGCATGAGGTTCAGCGCTTCACTGCAGGGGCGGGGTGAGGGTGGGAGAGAGGAGGGAGAAACTTTAGTAAGATGTTCGTGGAAGCAAGACAAAGAAAATATCTTTGATTGGTTAGAGTGGAAGTCCCGAGTTAAAGGTTGATTGGCAGTTTCCGATTGGTAAAGTCTCAAGTTTCATTTTACCTTTACGTTGGGCTTCAGTTTGCTTATGTAGGGACTTAAAGCACTGGAGCCACTCCAGCCTGATGGCCTCCTGATTATTTATTTATTTATTTATTTTTTTTAACAATTCCCTCTTTTCATCAGCTTCTCACATATGAGATAGACTGAAACTTGTGCATAAGTACCACTCTTTGTCACCATCAGGGCTGCTTTGTTTTTGTCTCAGCGTGGAACTCATAACTTATGACCTCAGACTGAAGAAATATTCCTTTCGTTCATCTTGTTTTTTGTCACTCTAATCACAATGAGGCCATCTGGTGTCCTGCTGATGACTGCAAACATGCATTTAAGACCCTTGAGAGAATACAGCACAGGGTGATGCAATGACTGTTAGAAGAATAATGCTCCTTAGCCAGGGTCCCCAATTAATATTTCTTCGGAAACAAAAGAAAAACAAAGGCTAACAACTAGAATAAACTATAACTTCAGTCTCAGAGTTCAGAGGGCAGTTAGAAAAATGATTAGATTTGAGCTTGGAGCATATTTTTCTGGTCTGTAGTTTGTCTCGTTATGGCATCGGCATCGTGGTTAGCTCCCTGAGTGGTCCACACAGGCAGCAGGCACTAAGGTTGTGCTGTGAAATTTAAGTTGAATTGACCAGTTCCACCTTGTAGGGCTTCAGGAACAGGGCAGTTGATACGTGACAAAATTTCAAGGAAATAAACAGGACTAAAATTTGATATCTATAAGGGTACACTATACTTTTTTTTACTAAAACATAATTTTTCTGTCTATAGTTGCCCCCATATTTTCCAAAGACAATCACAGTAAGACTAATTTGTTTGTAAAGTAAGTCATTAAACTTGGCCTGATAGTTCATGTAAGTGCAGAAATACTAGTGGTTAACCATTTTTAAGTCTGCTTTGCTGGACCTTTTAATAAAGAATTTCAGATTAGACTTTTAAAAGCGTCTTCAGGCTCTAGCAAGCCATGTCAAAAACTTGCCATCAGACCTTCCCAGCAATACCTATAGATTTGGGTGAGTTTCTCTTTTTTTGAGGTTTTCAAAATATTTTCAAAATTCCTGGGCCTTACTTGCATAAGATTGGGGAACCCTTAAAGCCAGGTCCTAGGCCAGTGGTTTTCCAAGAGGCTTTACTGCCTCCATAAAGTAAACCTTAGTTCTTTAAAACTGGTCGTATCTGAATTTATGGATATTCTTAAATATGACATCCCAGTCAAAACCTTGGTAATATAATTACTGTTTCCAATTATGTCCTGTTACAAAGGGAACTGATTCTTATTGAACTTACACAAATCACAATATTGCCATAAAAATAAGAATATTGAATAGTTTTTGAATTCTGGAGAGATCAGATAGGGAGAAAAAAGTAAATTCTTCAATTTTGTTCATAAAAGCATACTTTACCAAATTGCTGTATGCTACAGATAGCTTAAGAGAAAAGAAAAAGATTTTCTTAAATCTGGAATACATTAAAGAAATAGCAATGTTTCAAACAAAAAAGCTATAAAAACCCATAATTCTTCATCAGTTCATTCAGTCCCATTGTAATTTGTTCTTGTTCTGCTTGATGTGAATTAGCAGTTTTATGAACCAATCCGTTTCTTCAATAGAGTTCTGGAAAATCTTACCCAGTCCAATGGTATGATCCTTAAAGTTAGAAACCTGTACTTATCATAGTGCTTTTCATGAATCTTCTTGAAAATGAAACACTTTAAAATTGTAGTTGCTTGCAAAAACTTTCAGGAGGCTACCAGAGTACTATAACTGTCTGTGGATGACAAGACTTAAAATGGTCATGGTTAAAGATCTGATGAGAGTTCATTATAATACAATTGACAAATTTCATCATTTCTGTGACATACAACATTTTAAGATAACTAGAATTATGACTTCTGACTTTGTATCAAAGCTATCAGATTTTTAGGAATTTATATTAACGTTATATAATTTCTGAAACACATTAAAAGCTCATCTATATAAATATAACTCAAAGAAAATTAAATATCACTTATTATTTGTTAATGCTTCCCACACAATTTAACATGTCAAATAAGCCTAATTAGTTTAACATCTCTCCTTGTAAAAGGGGAGCGAATAAATTATTTTGAGATATTCTAGGGGCCATCTGGCCCAAAGTTAGTTTGAGGTCAAAGAGACTTAATTTAGAATTTGATTTTAGGAAGTTGTCAAAAATGTCAAAAGGTTTAAGTACTTTATTAAACAGGACCACAGGTCACCGTGAAACTATAGTCATTCATTTAACCAGAGTGATAATTAACGGACGTTAAAGGCAAATACAGAAAGTTACATAGTTGTAGAAAATCTTAGATCTTTTAATAGAGAGAATTCAATTTTTATTTTGAATTAATCAAAACATGAAAAAGACAACATGAAGCACAGAAAATTATTTTAACAGGACACACAATCTTTATCTCCTAGGTAGATTGCTCAAAAGATAAAGAAAAATCTTTCATAATTTCTTATCAAATGCAGACCAATGTTTTTTTAGAAAACTTTGTCCTTTTAACAGAAGGAAAATTAGCTTCTAGCTTTGTATCAATGTACTTTGGCTATTAAGGCTTAATTTTAAAATAATTTATAAATAATTTTCTTTAAATCTTAGCTCAACCATACAAAAAAATTCCTTTCCCATGATTCCTCTTCTACAAACCTTCTGCAACTTTATTATAACTATTCATTGTTTTTGGTCCTATATTCTTCCTCTTTCTCATCGTGGAATATCAGTCATTTCCCAATTTCAACTTTTCAAACAGAGCTTCCAGCCTAGTGGGGAGAAATGGTATTAAACACAGAACTTTCATGTGCTATGATAAGCAAAGTAATAAAGTTATATACTGAAAGTTATGGAGGAGGCAGCAAAATAGGGAGTAATAAATATTTCTTCTTTTGTTTTTGATCGACTTATTTTACTGCATTACTTTACTTCACTTTGTTTTTGGCGAATGAAGTTGGAACAGACTTTAGGATTCTAACGAGTTCCTCAGGAAGCTGTGTTAAGTGGTAGCTGAAGAAGCCAAGGCCTGTGCGGTCATCTTAGCATCATTAGATAGAGCTGCTCTTCTGGAGTACAACCTTCGGTACTGCTCAGCCTGTGTCTAGAAAACAATAAGGGGCACTTCGGCCACCAAGATGTCTGTGGCCATGTGACGCTGAAATAGCTCGTGCCTTGTGCTCTTTGCCCAGAGCTGCCGGTGATAGAGCCAGTGCCTGCAGGCTGAGCTGAGGAAGAGCCGCACAGGAGCCCCATGGATGCCGCCTCCTCGGTGTAATTCCTGTCCCAGTGAGGATGCTTTGCTTGCATTATCTGCCTTTTCATAACTGTCATAGATTTTTGTCGCCTTGTCTTCCCTTCCCCTGCATCTCCTTCTCCTCCTCTTCTACTTGATCCTTTCCTCCTTCCCTTCCCCCTCCTTTTCCTTCTTATTTTTCCTTCTCCTTCTTCCCTTTCTTCTGTTTCCATGAGAAATATTTGCCACTTCTGGATACGAACATCTCTAGATTATCAAAGTAGGCATCACAGACCCATTTAAATGAGTCGTAAAATAACACATTTTCTTAATGTACTTAGTTTTATATGTGTGTATATATATGAATGTATATATGAATATATACTCATTCAATGATGAAAAGAAAAATGAACCATTGTCAGCTTTCAATAAAAGAATGCCTGGACAGGGCTGTGATGGAAGGAGAGCCTTCCGAGGGCGAAGCGTTTCTGCAGACTTACTGTTCCTTAGGACTGGCCAGTGGTGAGCACGTGATCTCTATCCAATAAGGTTTTTGTGAAGGTTGGGTATTGTGAAAGGAATTTTGGCTTCCTAAGAAGAGAATGATACAGATTTTGGCTTGTCATTCCTCCTGGAAATTGAAGCATTCTGGAATAAGCCCATCCATCAGTCCGTGCAAAGCAAATGGCCTTCTCCTGCCATATGGGCCTCGTAATAGTTATTGCTTCTCCCATCTAGGTGCCAAGAACAAACTGAGTGTAAAAATGGAGAGTCTAAAAAAAATTCAGTGGCTGGGGAATTTCCATCAGATGTTTTGACAGCCGTGCCAAAAAGACATGATGATGTGCTAATCTCTTTGAGGGCAGAAGGGGGCACAAGGAGCCCTGGTAGTAGAACTTTAACACCATTATGACTGCATAGTGTTTATTTTTGTAAAGATGTTCGATAATTGCAAGCTATTATAAGATGACCTAATGTATCCTCTGTCACCTTATGGATGTGCCTCCCACTGGGCCTGGGCGAGACACACTCTACTGGGGACAAGGTTGGCCTGAAAATGCCCGTGTTACTGCTGGAGCTAATGATTCTCTCCTTCCATGGCTAACCAAGCCCCTTTAATATGGCGTATTATTTCTCTTTAGATATTACTGCATTTCCATTCTGATTATAGTTAAAATGTATGGGCCTAAGTATAAGTCTTTATTTCTAAGATGAATTTGCTAATTCTTTTCTAATCTTTAAGCACTGATTTTTAAGTTTAACTCTCAGAGAAGAAATTTATTTCAGAGTTTGGAGAAATGCCTCCCTCTAGCACAAGAACTGTTAAGAACTGTTAAAAATAATCCCTTTTCTTATTTGCTGACTGACCTGTTCCTTGACTGTCCATTCTTATAATTATTCCTTCATGTAAAAGATCAAAGATGTAATGAAAAGTCTGAAAATTCTCACTGATATTCTAGAAGGGAAGCTTGATGTTATGCTTTTATTATTGAATCTCTTGTCTTATTCATCATATAAAAATCCTCAGTGGTATAGTGGAAAGCACTCTTAACTTCCAGTCCAATCAAGTGGGTTTTTCACTGTTCGATAGTTATACAAATATCAAACATGCGAACGTGCAAACATCAAACATCAAGCGAGTGATAATTTTGCTAATATAAGGAATTAGTTTAAACTCTCAGAGATTTAGGGTTTTTAAAATCTGTAAATGAAAAATAATAATACCCAACCTGACAACCTCATAGGGTTCTTGGGAAGAAAAAAATGTGATTTGTGAAGATATTTCACAAATAGTAGATTGCCCTGGAGTCATACAATTTTCTTAATAATAGTTTTCATAATCATAATTCATAGAATACTTTTTATGTAGTAAACATGTTTTGTGGTACTGCCCAGATTCCTCCTGCAGGATTAGAATATTTATTCCCGGCTGCTGAAAAAACCGACACAAGATGACACTTGGCTGTCAGTTTTCCTTGGGAATTGTCTTAATTAAGGTCATACCTCACTCAAGATCATACTGCTTTCCAGGGGCAGCCCATGTCAATGACTAATACTAACTGATACAGTAATATAAAGGTTTTATCCCCTGGCCTGAACCTGGGAAAACCCTAAAGGGCCATCCAAATTCTAGAGCTCCACTAGAGGTCAGCTACTGTCTTCGCTGGGACTGCATCACAGTTCAACCTCTTCGTCCACCAATCCTCTTTTCTTCTGTTCCTTTGCACAAGTGTTGGCTCCAAGACACTTCTCTAATAAACGCCCTACTCACTCGCCTCCATGTCAAAGTCTACTTTCCAGAGGACTCAAACTGCAAAAGTGGATACCAGATTCAAGAATGCAGTTGCTGAAAAGGGATTTGGGGGCTGGATCACCTACTGCCCAGTTGGAACAAGGAACTATTGGTATGTGGAACACAGATAGCCCTTGGCACTAAAAGTACAATTATTTAAATGCTCACTGGGGTGCAATGGGTTGGTATACTGATGGAAGTGAATTGTACCATTAGTTGGTGCCATGTATCAGGCATTTTGGAACTAGTAACTATAAGGACAGTAGAATTGGGCAGCTATTGGTAATATTGCACTCTGAAAAAAGATAATGCAAAGCTAAGTGTGATTAATTGGCAATAAAAGCCAAGTGTGATAGCCAAAGGGCCTCCTTGGTAGTATAGAAAGAGGCTCTCATTTCCTTAAGTGGAAAGGCAGAGAAAACAGAGGGCCAACACTGGGCTTCTCATAAAGAGATTGAGCTTCAAAGAAGGTTAAACTCTAAAGGAAGGCTGCTCTGCTATGCCAAAGTAACAGCCCTGTTTGGAAGAGAATGGGAGCCTGCATATGGATGAACCGACGTTGAATGTTTGTAAACCTTGTATCCCTAGATTCCTCCGAGCCTGCAGAAATGAGAGGCTGGCACTCCCGCATTTGAGAAGCATTCAGAGGCCTGTCTCTTGGAGGACACCAAACACTCCCTCAGGATCTTCCCTTCCTGCCTATTAGTCTAATAACTAGGTCAGGGCCAGGGATATGCAGAGTCTTCTAGGGGAGAAAAGAGAGTATACCCTGAAGGAAAGGTAGACCTGGAAAACATGTACAAGCAGGAGCTAGAAGAGCACACATGTGACTGTATACTAAGGACAACAGACAAAGAGGTGGCAGAACCTAAATATGGATAAAAAAGAACTTATCGTTATGAGAGCACTGTCCCAGGACACAGAATTTAGCACCCTGCAAGCACCTAGGAGATGCTATGAATGTTCTGCTAAGACAGCTCCAAGAAGCTTGGCAAAAGCTATGGCCCACACCAAGTGAGGTAGAAATGTTAGAATTGCTATAGCAGACAATGAAAGAAGAAACTAAAAGGTTCAAGAAAGTAGGCTTGTTAGAGAGAACATAATATGCAGTTGTGGGAATTCCACTATATTCTGTGGGGGTGCCTGAAGGACATGCCATTGGCCATAGCAGTGAGGAGTGCACTGGTGGGTTTGGAGGCAGCGTCACTGAGCAGACCAGGGATGACAGTGGGAGATGCCATTCCAGTCTGGGCTCAATAATGGCCATGGAATCATGGGATCCCGAAAAAAAAATGAAGCCAGACAGCAGCATGTCACCATCTCAAGCCAGGTGGATCTGATTATGGTAATTAGTGGCAAGGATGGAGTGGCAACGAAGGTGGCCTGACTCTCAGAGTTATCAAGATGGTTAAGCACACCTAGGGGCAAAATAGATGGGCAACCGATGAGTGTACTTGAATTCCTACAGTCAATGGAAATCAAGCAGGATGATCAGAAGGCTATGAGCAGCTGATTCAATAAAATGTCACAATCCTGTGTCTGGTTTCTGGACTTGAGACAGTTCTTGGATCCAGAACTCATTGACTGAAAGAAAGGCTGGGTCCCCAGAAGGACAGGCTGTGCAAAATGGCCAAATGTAGCTAGAAATGATTTCCTCAGTCCTTCCCCAAGTCACCTAGTGCCATTTGTGGGAGTAATTGTATACAGAGGCAAGGGGAATTCCCAAATATTTTGAGTCCTCTCGGACAGGATCTGACTTGATTTCTGGAGACCTGGAACTACTTATTAAGAGTCTTGGATGAAAATGTTATTTATTTTCCCGGTGTCCAAATGTTCAATTGGAATAGCCACATTTGGTAATTGGCACAACCCTCCACCAGACCCAATCCCCCTTGGCCTATGAGGTAAACTATTCTAGTAGGGATGGCCAAATGAAAACCTCTAAAACTTCCTCCATCCCTCTTTACAGTAATGATAAATACAATAAAAATTATATCCAGGGGATAGATGACAGAAATTAATGCCTTTCTGAAGGCCCTAAAGGGCTTAAAGCTCTAAAGTTGTGTTGACCCCACCGTATCTTCATTTAACTTACCAGTTTGAACCCTGCAAATGCCAGATGAGTCTTACAGGATGATGATGGATTACTGCAAACTCAACTCAGTAACAGATTAGTTGCAGCCACTGTACTTGAAGTGGTATATTTGCTAGAAGATTAACACAGCTTCAAGTACATGGTGTGTGAACATTGATCAGGCATATGCATTCTTTTTCATTTCTATCCAGAAAGAGGAACAGAGAGTGTTTGCATTCACTTTGAATGAACAGTAGTAACCATTTTGTTCCTGGTGTCATAATACAGATCAGATGAACATCCCGTAGAACATTCCTTTGGGGCAAGGATATGCCATTTGAAGCAGAGAAATACATTTTTTTTTTAAAAAACAACAGCTTCTGGCATATTACTGGGCCCTAGTAGAGACAGAACACCTGACTATGGGGCACCAAGTGCTCACATGGACAGAACTAACCATTATCGTCTGTATTTTGTCAGATCCACTAAATCAAGGTCAGGCACATCCAGCAGCTACTTTTTATAGGATGGACATTGTTCATCTGAGATCAATCATAGACAGACCCAGAGGCACAAGCAGTCTGAAAGAGCACACGGACCAGAACACCCACCTTCTTGACCACTCTTGGCCCAGTGCTTGTCCTTCAGCCTGCGTCTGTGGTAACATGGGGGATCCTGTATACCAGCTGTCATAAGAGGAAAAAGCCCAAGCACTATTCATGGGAGGATCAGCTGAAAAGGGACAGTGGCTACACTGCAGTACCATTCACGTATGTCCATGAGTAGGGCTTCAGGCAGTGCATCTGATCTTCTACTTGGTGGCTCAAGGATGAAGCAGAGATAAACACATGAGTAGACTGGTCTGGCCCCTCAAAGGACAGAAAGCTGGGGACAAAGACAGCTGGGGGTAGAGGCATGAACACCGCTATGGTATGAACACCAAGTGTGAAGATCTTTGTATAGCACATTAATACCTACCAGAGAGTATCCACCATGGGAGAGGCATTGAACAACCAAATAGAGAGCTGAAATCAGCCAGATTTTGTCCTCATTTACACAAATGCATGAAATGAGTAGCCATAATTGCAGGGATGGAAGTTCTGCATGGGCTTGACGGCACTTAAGAAGGCTGACTGAGCTGACAATGCAGAGACCAGTGTTGAGCCATCCTTGGGAAGACCAATATCTACGTGGTGGCATGTTTACTACACTTGAGCCCTTCTGTCCTGGAAGGAGCAGTGATTCATTTTTATAGGAATAGACACATATTCCAGTTATGGGTGGTTTGCCTTTCTTGCCTGCAGGGCTTCTGCCAGCAGCACCACTATCAGAGGCTGTCAGAGTGTTTGATCCCTAAGCAAGCATCCCACTGCATCAAACCACTACATGTGGGAGTTCATGAACACAGAGTTCACTATTTTTAGTGTATGCTACAACTGCCAGTAGTACCAGAATGACAGAATGGAAGAGCAGGCTATTGAAGGCAGAGCTGATGGGCTAGTTCAAGGTAACACTTCACCAGGCTCTATTCTCTGGGATGCAAAATATCTTAAATCAAAACCCTTTTAATGTTGCCCCCAATCAGTGGACTGTATAGGGTCAGGAACCTAGTGTGGAGGAGAAAGGGGTGACCCCGCTAGCCATCACTTCCATTGACCCATTTGGGAAACTTGTGCTTCCTGTCCCTGTGAGTTTAGAGATCCTTAATCTCAAAGGGGAAGCATTTCCATCAGGTAACACAGCCAAAGTCCTTTCAAAGTATAAGCTAAGGGTGCTCTCTGTGCACTTTGGGCTCCTCGTGCCAAAAAACAGCAGACAAGAAGATACATTTCCATTTTGACAGAGATAATTGATTCTGATCAGGTGGAGAAGATAGGGTGGCTATTACATAATGGGGACATGGAGGAATGCATTGTGCACTGAGTGATTTACTTGGGTACTTCTTGGTACTCCTTTGCCCTACATTGATTGTAAATAGACAAGTGCAGCAACCACAATCAGAGAAGGGCTTGGTGGTCAGATCCTAGGGATGAGGATCTAAGTCATATCACCAGGTAAATTACTGAGACCAGAGGAAGTACTAGCTGAGGGTGAAACTGCCTGTATTAAAGTAATGTAAGACCTTAAGGCAAGAAGTGTGGTAAAATCTGATGTCTACAGAAGTATAGACATAGCTAAAAGTTAACCAGACATTGTTTCATAACTTGCCTTTGTATAATTTCTTACTGCTTATGAGTCAGGTATCCTTGACTGGCATAAGATTTGTGACTTCCCCAATCACGTCTATAGATAACATCTCTATTGTGAAACCTAAGGCTGGTCTCTGAGATAACTTCCACACTCTGCATTCAGGGGGACCAACTGACACCAACCAGACCAGTGGCCATATACATACACGGGAACTGACTCAACAGCTCCTGTGACTCTCTACATAGGAACTGACTCCGAGCAAGAAGATAATTTCTGCTTCCCAATCCCCAGGGAGTTCATCCCCAGCCAATCAGCAGACCCAATTCCCTAGCCCTTTGTTCACCAAACTAGCTTTAACAACCTTAGCCCCCAAATTCTCAGGGAGATGGATTTGAGAAATTTCATAACTCCTGCTGTCTCAGTGTATTGGCTTCCTCCTGTGCAGCAGGCAAAGAACCTAGTTGGGTGGTAACAAAGGCGGGAGGAATCCAGGTTGGATGGTAAAGGAGAGAGACAGTGAGTGTCAGTTGTGGCCCTGAGATCGACTCCAGCACTGGGGACTATGGGTTTTCCCACTAGCTTTCCTCCTCTAAGCTTCCCCCTGGAAGAGAGGTGCACAGGAATCCTGGAGAAACTGCAACCAGAACCTCTAGAAAGAAGGGGATCCATGTGATGCTAGGGTAGCTGTGTTGGATGGGGTGATGTGCTGCCCAGATGTCCTTTCAGGAATGAAGGACTTTCTCCCCAGCTGTTGGGAGTTCTGCTTGAAGACAGCTCTCAGCTGTCAGGCTTCTTTGAGAGTTGCTTCAACTGAAGAAAACTGACTCACCTGAGGTCATGACTCTTTGCAGGGGCAGCCCATGTCCAATGACTGTCGCTTGGCGGGTGCTAATGGCCCTGTCACTGGCCCCAACTCTAGACAGTTGCCATGGGCCAAATGAGGCCAAAGTGGGCTTGTGGTGGGTTCTAATTTTCCCTCTGCACAATCCTTCTTCCTTTTTCCTCTTCCATTGGTGTTGCTCCCACTGTTCATGTGAAGGGCAGGGGCTAGGCCAGCAAGTTTGTTATGTGTGACCAGCCCTCACTGCCAAGGAAAGAAAGTCCAGACTGTGGGGGGCATATCTGAAATAGTTGGAAACTTTTTCCTCTTCTCTCCTGTAAATGTAAAGTTTGGACCTTGAGCAACTGGGAGACTTAAATTGTGTGGAGCCTAGATGAGAGGTCGTGTGTTTGGTTGGAGTAGCAGGTAAGGTTGGTAGAGTTAGAGGCAGGGAGACGGAGGGAGGGAAATGCATCATTTACAAGGAGAAGCTGTGAGAGAGAGAGAGAGAGAGAGAGAGAGAGAGAGAGAGTTAGTTATTGAGAGAGTCATTGGTCTTCCTGTTTTCTATTTTTTAGCTGTAGCTACCAGAGGCTGAACTATACTTTCTTAATATTCCACTAAATCCAAAACCCACTTCTCCTGAGATCTCAGCCACATAAAAACAAACAAACTGCTCTATTTGAGTTAGCTCAAGTTGGTTAGCCTCTTGACAACCAAAAGAGTGTGGATTAGAACAATTGCAGAGTATCTTTAGCTTTTAAGACTGTTTCTACATGTGTTTTTGTATTATTATAAAAATTAAGAATCTGAGCTAATATTTAAGTTGCATAAAGTGGAAATGAATTGACATTTGTGTTAGTCAGACAGTGCCCCATAGAAAATACTCCAATACTGTGGTGTATAAATTTTTGGCCTAGCAAGTGAGATAGAACTAGGACAGAATTATTACTCACATTATTTTTCTTTCAATAGATATCTTTGGAGCAAGGAGAAGTTCGTGAGAATGGAAAAGCTACTTTGTTCTCTCTACTGAGGCATTTTATAAAGGGGCAAAATTGAGAGTTAGGGGCAGAGAGGGAATAAAAATGAAATCATACTAATGTCATTTAATAAGAAAAAATTATAATTAGATTTCTGATAAATTTGTCACTCTTGATTTCAAAAATTAATCTTCATAGAAAAAATATTAATGACATTTGAGGAATGATATTGCATCATTATTAATGTGAATATGGGAAATTATTTTAGATGTTGTGCCACCATGCAAGAGTCTGTCCCTGCAGACAAGGAAGTAGTGGCATTCGGAATGATGTCAGCATGCCTAGAAACTGCTACATGGGTAGGGATGACAGGAAGAAAGGAGTTTAGTGATAGATCAGTGGTTTTCAAAGTGAAGTTTCCAGAGCATCAGCAGCAGCATCTGGCAATGTGTTAGAAATGCTGCACCACTCCATGCGTACCCGCCTACATGACTCAAACCCCCACCTACCAAAAAGGGTATCCTATGAATCCCATGGACTTTGCATGGCAGCCACTAAGGGCATTTGGTTTTCTTTTCCCAAATTGTCATAACTTTGTGAGAAGAACTACAACTGCAGATCTTGGGAAGATAAATTGTAAGTGTTCAGTGCCTTGGGTTCCAGGAAACTGGAGCCTTGTTGCCTCAGCTACAGGTGGTTTGTAGTTTATGGTGTCAGTTGAGGTTTACACTTCTGGTTTACTCCCCAAGGTCCAGATGGTAGAAGATGGGAAATGGGGAAAGGAGATGTGGAGTAGAAAATGCAAGTTAGGATCGTGCTTTAAATTGTTGCTCCTGGTTTATCCATCCATCCTCTTAAAATTAGTAAATTTTTTGTGATAAAGTAAAAACCAGTTCTGGGACAAATATTTTAATTACATAATTGCAGAGTCTTTTAACCAAATTTATTTTCTAAACATATTTCTATGAAAAAATTAACTAGAATTCATACCTGGCACAAGGAGTCTACATATATCTTCCTGAGTTACTGAGTGGTCTAATCCATTTTCTTCTACTCATTAGACCAGCTGCATACAATCTGGGTCTAAAATAAAATTCATTAAACTGAACTTAAATTCCAAAAGGGAGTAGTGGGGTGCAGAAGATGTATCTGTTTCTTTTCCTATTTCTTCAAGCCTTCATAAATATTATGGGGTTTTCTTAAATTTCTCTATCCAGAGCCATTTCTAATTGCTACTCATTTGTTAGATGCTATGCCACTGTGTGAGAAATACAGGCATTAAAAACTTGTAACTGTTATCATAAAATAAGGATATCATAAAGGTGAAAACAATTACATCTTCATTAAGTCCTCAAGTACTAGTGTATTTATAGTAAGACATCATATTAACTAATCACCAACATTAATTGAACGATTTAAAAAATACCTTAGTCATTACAACTTTTTATTCCCAAAGGCACTTAGCATCACTTAAGAAGGGAAAATGGTTAATAGAATACAATTAAATATACACCATTAAGTCCTTTAAATTTTTCCCACTTTTTTTTCATGTTGTGTTCATTATACCAAGCTAGTGAGTAAGTGTAAGGTTGATTTTTAACCTAAATATGATTTCTCAATTCCTAAAATTTGATTAGCATTTGGTTCTCTGTGTGTGTGCATAGAGTTGGCATCAAGAGAACATGCTGGTTGGACAAGGGAAATGAATAAGAAATCTCTGTCATCATAGTCAGTATATTTCGTTCTCCTGCATCTTGTTCAGGTGTCCATGCAGAAAGTAGTTAAATCCTACCTAGTCCTTGAAAGTTTTCATGGTCACCCCAACCCTGTGTGATCCCCTGCTTTCTCGGTACACTCGCGTGTACCATTTACTTGACACTGACCATATATTGTGTAAATTTCTTATCTGTTACGTTCTGACAGCTGCATTGCAAGCCCCCTAAGCAGGGAACATTCTCTTCTAATCCACACGTTAGTGTATCACATGCAAGGGAGCCCCAGTAAGGCTAGCTGCAGATTTCTCAGCAGAAACCTTGCAAGCTGGGAGACAATGATATGATACATTCGAAATACTGAATGATAAAAAACTGCCAGCCAAGAATATCTTACATAGCAAAACTGTCCTTCACAAATGAGGGTGAAATAAAGACTTACCCAGACAAAAGCTAAGGGAATTCACCACTACTAGCCCTGCCTTACAGGAAATGCTTCAAGCTGGAATGAGAGGCTGCTAATTAGTGACATGAAAACATATGAAAGTATAAAACTCACTGACAAAGGTAACTATATAGTCAAATTTAGAATACTAACCTACACTTGTTAGAGCTGTAGAATCTTGTATAAAACATTATAAGAATGTAGTTCAGCTTCCTACTTGTTCAAATAAATATTTTTGTTTTAATGTACTGTACTCATAACTCTCCTCAAAGATTTCCTCATAGCAAATATGACAAATGTTTCCCCAAGAATCTCAGAAGTCATGAGATTCAGCAATATTCTAGAGAATGTACTTCTCTAAAGCATGCTTGAAAAGAAAGCTGTAAAGAAAGAAAAGGGAATATTACCAAAATTAAGCAGAAGTAAGTAGTGCCACATCTCCAAAGACTGCGTACATAAGTAAAGAAAGCCAGATGGTCTTCTTCATTAGAACGATATGAAATTTGATACCAACGTGCAGAAAGAATTTTGGTTGTCAGCTTTTCCTCAGTTCTAAACTTCACCTTAAGTTGCAAGTTAAACTGATTCTCCTAGAAAATCTTTCTAACTGTTTTATGATGCTATTGAGTTTATTTTGGGAGCATTAAGGCACTATTGTCTGTATGTGTGTCATACCTTCCTGGCTTTGGGATACTCTATGCTCTCTGTTTTTAAAAAAGTTTCTGTCTTTTCAGTTTATATAAATCTGTATTTAAAATCTTCCTTCATGTCTACTCTGTATTTTTCTCAGCATTTAAAAGGTCAGAGTCCCATGTTTCTCTGTCTCTGCTTCTTTTTCTCTTTCTGGACTCACTGTCTCTCCTTTCTTTTCCTATTATTTGTGTGTATTCTTGCTCTTGATGTCTTAAGATATTATGTTATTGAGTTTATTGCTTAATGTCAATATAATACAAAATTACTGTTAACACCTTGCCACAGAGGTTGAGAAGCATGTTCTTCTTTTAAGGTGAGATTTAGTGCTAAAGTAAAAAAGATCTATCAAGACCTTATTTACATTGGCTGTTTAATGTATTATGTAATTACACTCATAATTCTCACACAGACAACCTGATGGTGTAAGTATCCCAGAAGCAATGCACTTGCATAGGATTTAGTAACTAAATCCTCATGGGCCCCTAGGGAATCAATATATGAATTTCAAAGCACCCAGGGACCCTCTGAAACACAGATTTTCAGTGTATGAAATATGATAAACATTTGTAAATTTTGCACATTCCAATGATATTAAGTTCATGGAAACTCTCTGCTCATAAGTTGGCAATAGACTTTATCTAAATTCATTCTCAAATATCTGGAACATGCACCCTTTTGCAGTCCTGTCACTCAATCTTTGTGATACTAAACACCATGTTTAAGGTCTGGTTATTGGCATTTTGGGCTATTTCCCTCCATTCTCTAGGGGAATGTCATCTCATCTCAAAGGCAAGTTTGCACCAAGGTAAGTGATTGAAATTATTTAAATAAGTTAGAGCTGCTAATTTTCAGGACTCAACTTCAGAGAACTGAATGGTGTAAGTATTTCCAGAAGAATTGCTGTTGTGTGGGAGTTAGTCACTAAACGTCCATGGTCCCTGAGGAATCAGTGCATGGGCTTCTGGGATTCTAGGAGCCCTCTGAAATATTGGGTATTTGTACGTCTGTTCATTTTTTTCTAGACAGAGAGTTGATTATTCTGTCAGATTCACAGCGAGGTTAAGAATCATAACCTTAAAGGGAGGCAGCATAGGAAAATTTCATGGAGACTTTAGTATTAAAGCCCGTGTTAATTAATTGCCATAAGAGCCGTAGCCAATAGTGACTCACAGGAATGTGGGTGCCAGTGCCATTTATTTTAGGAAACACAGTATTTCCAAGTGTGTGGGGCAGAGGTGTAACGGAGTAGACAATTCCAGACCTTAATCACTTACCATTTTGTGGAAGCCTATTGTCACCCTGATATGGCATTTCTTTTTAAATTGACTCAGTAATGTACAGAATCTCAGTCGAGGGAGGCTTAGAGGGGACGAAAGAACCACCACCCTTCCCTCCAAGTCAGCAAAGCCAGTTCAGAGAGGACTTGCTGGATTTAGGAAGGATTTCTGGAAAGAAGAATGCTGGCACTTTTGCTGTCCCTGGAGTCAAGCAATTGACAGGAAGATTCCCTATGTGGATTCAAGATGGTTTGGAAAATTAAAGAATTCAACCTTCAGGCAGAGGGAATCAGTGAAAGTATTTTCTGGGTATCGATTGGTTCTGCACTTCATAGGAAATAAAGACTCAGTGGAACCCTTCTTGCTGTCTCTTGGTGCTCTGGATTTTTCCAGATAAGTGCAATAAATTAGAATCAAAGTAACATCTTGCCTAGAGAAAGGGAGCAACCTAATATTTACAGGCTTTCGATTTTTTAAGGCTGAATAAGGCACACTGATGTAGTCTGTACTGTGTTTTTCTCCTTCTCTTTCCTCTCTTCTTTTCTTCTTCCTCCTTTCACTCCTTCTTTTTGCCTGTACGAAATGAAGAGAGCTCTTGAGGAAGAGCTTGGATTTACCCAGTAAGGTTACAGGATAATTACTCAAAGAAGTTATCCTGCTAAAATTCCTTCCAATGTGTGAATTTATTCTAAAACACCTTAATACATGATCGTTTAAGATTGGTTTAAACACCACCAAAAGGACTGATCTGTGACATGGAGTTTGGAGGATGGTTCCCAGGGACCCTCTATGCAGGAGGATGGAGAAGAGTCTGGGGCATCAGACTCAAAATCTCCCAGGCTGGTTATGTGCATGCAGGTTGGTGCACGTCTTCACCTGGAGTTGGCCCATGCCCTTTAGATGACCATGGAACAAAGAGCTGTCTCCTTGTCCATCTTTCCCGAATGAATACAAACTTGTCTCCAAAGGAAGCTTGAGTTGCCCTTTCCCTAATTCCTTCCTGAGTGTGCTGAACGAGAGCAGAGTGCAAGTATTTGGAATTAAGTCCTGGTAGAGCCAGATTCTCCCTTGATGAGTCTTCCTTCAGAGAGAGACTCAGACGGATGCCCCTGCCTTTCATAACACCAGCCTGCTCCCGGACAATCCTTACCGTGTTCCAGCCCCTCCCATGTGACTCTCTTTAACCCTCACTATTCAGCGTTTCCACATCCTCTCTCTGGACACACCAAACTCTCCAGAGTCCTTGCTCACTCCCCTGTGCAGTTCCAGCCTAGTCCTTGGGTATCTAGGCTGAATGTCGGGGGAGCTTCATCTGCTGTAACAGGCACTGTCTCCTCACGGCTGAGGGAGGCCCTCTGGTCCTGGGGAAGACGGGGTTGAGACAATGGAAGGTGCTTCAACTCTTGTTCAACCTCTGCCCCCTTACAGAGCTGTGCTCTCATTTTCTCCTGAAGTTTTTGACACAAACAGTATGGTGACCATGATAATCAATTTTTTTCTTTCAAAAATCTCCTAAGTCTAGTTTACATAAGAAATGTTTACTCCTATTTTCAAAAACCGAATCTTAGTCACATTTCTCATGATATAAAAAATCCTGGCCTCATTATGTACAAAGCATGTGATTTCCCTTTTTTCAGGCATCCTTCTATGTCCCAACTCAATGAAGTACATGTGAATCGATAATGCTTCATTTCTGACAAATGGCGTCTTGTTCCCAAATTTCCTGCTAGTCCTCAAGCTTCACCCTTTTAACATGGAAAGGGATTTTGGTGCTTCCTGTCAAATTAGAGGTTGTGAGATACAGACTTCTTAGACAGGATGGCTGAAAATACTGTCAAGTCCTTGAGGTATCCTCACGACGTATCGGGGTTTTTAGTCTCCTTGCTTGCTCCCCTTGAAGTCTTGGCTTTCAGTTTCCTCTTAGCTTTTCTAAGGTGGATTTATGGTTTGGGGATTCAAAATCAGGGCCAAGTCCTGAATTAAGTCCAGGCTTTAAGGAGACTTCATGATATTTAGTGTAATCCAGCCATTAGTCGGAGCTGTCCTCATGGCATGTTCTCTCAGGGCAGAATTTGGTCTACTTCGCTGGACATATACAGTGCATAGTAATATATGAACAGATGGGTGCTCTCAGAACCCTTTTTAGAATGATTAAAAAACCTAACTTTTTATAAATCTTGAGGGCTATTTGTAATGATGGTCATTTAGGAAGTTAGAGGTAAAGGCAGACTGATGGCAAGCAATAAATCTGCAGAGCATATTGGGCCATCCAGACAGTTAGTGAAAAAAAAGACAGTATTGAGTAATTGAGTATGTGTACTATAAATTAGATTATCTTTGTAACTGTATATAAAGCCTATAGAACCTTTTCATAATTTAGGTAACTTTACATTTTTCCCCAATTTTCCCAACCTGCTATTTATGATGCCTGGATGTGTATGATTACTGTGTTGTGAATGAGTCATTGTGCTTAACAGAAAGAGTTTCTCATATTAAAATTTCATTCTCATTTCCTAAGAAATTTTAGTCTAAGCAATAGTACCACATTCTCACAAAAGACAGTGCGAGAACTGATGGAGTATGTTATTCACATGCCATGATATAATAATCAGAAGACCCTTACGCTGCATAGAATACCATGCCCAGTGACAATACCTGTGACAATGAGGTAATGGCAGCCATAAGCACTCAGGGAGGGAGGAGGATGAATCATGGAACAGATGCTATCATCATTAATAATAACACTGGGAATAAGGTAATACAGTTTTCATCACTATTGCTATTGCACAGACTGTAGATTTATTTTCAAAGTTTGAATTGATGACCACATAAAACTAAGGGAGTGTGGACAGAAATAATAAAAGGTTTATAAGCCAATGTATTGCAAAAGCCTTGAAAATCAGCCTTTAGTAATTGCACTAATGTGTGGCTTAGATATTTACGTTTAGTGGGGAACTGCTGAAATGCTATGACAGTATATTTTCCAGACAGTCATCTGGAGCTCCAGTGATTCCCGTACCTTCCCCTTGGGGCTGCTTTTGGTCAGGGGTAGCAGGTAGGTGAAGGCATTGGGTGTCTTCCCCCTCTGACTTTCTATTCAAATCCTAACTTCCTCCGAGTTGTATTTGAAGACTTTTCTTGTCTAGGAAGCTTTCCTTGCCTACTAGATCCTATGCTCTCTCAATTCCCAACGTGCTTATTACTTGGACCCTACCTTTTGGCACTTACTGCCTGACCTTGATAGACCTTTCCGTAAAGATTATGTTTCTTGGAATCAGAGGCTATGCATTATGGTAATTTTTTATTTTCCAGTGCCCATGCTATTGTGTACATGGCAGGCACTCAATAAAAATTTGCTGAATTGTATGCAAATGACATAATTACAGAATTTTCAACCTTATGAGACTTTCAGAAATCACTTAATTCAAGTCCTAGTTTTACAGATGAGGAAAGTGAAGCCAGCAGAAGTTAACTTCTTGCTCAAGGTCATATGACTAATGTATAATTTTAAAATAAACCAAGCACTTTATTTGCTTAGGAAGTAGATGTTTCATTGCTATTCTTATTTTACCTATTTGTTTTCTTATTAAATTTCCCTTTTCACCAATATTGCAGAATTGTACCTCACCCCTTACTACTGCTGGGATCAGTGAGAATTTGCTATATTTGCTGCTCTCTTTAGAGCTCTGATGCTGTGATTAATATATATCAACATATTTGCAAATGCCTATAAACTTTCTTTTTCTAACTTGATGGTTTTAGGCTTTATTGTGAAGTCTTTATCCTTTGCTGCCATTGAAATGATTGCATCTCTGCTTGCATAAAAGCTTTGTTTCCGCCTCAATTTTACTGCTTACCACAATTAGACCTGCATTGTGGTTTGGTGAATAGATGTTTATCTCCCCTTCTATTCTGGGGCTGTCCGAGGGTGGAGAATCATGTGATGATCATCTTGGCTTCTCTATAGCACCTAGCCCAGTTCTTTGAATACAGTAGAAACTTCATCCATGCTGAATAAATTGTTTTGTCCAGTCTAATATAATGAAATGATAGTTACAAAAATGTGTTCCTGGAAATCAGGCATTTTGCATGAAAATGCTAAGAAGAACCTATTGCCCATTACTTTAAAAGGAGAAAAATTATAATACATGTCAATACAGAACAACTTACCAATTTCCTAATATATAACTAAACCCAGTAAATAAAATGTCCAGGTAGAAGTAACTACCACACTAGGAAGTAAAAAGTTTAAATATCATTTCCTGATCACCAAACAATTAATAAGGCTGTTCGTAACAACTTCGTATACACTAACATGTACAGTTTTTATATCACATCATAAATATTATGTTTATGATAGGTCATAGAAATGGACACACAGCAATAAATAAAGGGAAGAAAAGCAAATAAAAAGTTGCAAGAACAAATTGCTGTCTTGTAATGAACTCTTTGTCATTTACAGCTTGAAAGAAAAAGCTGAGAATGAGGTTGGGAGAAGGGTTTAAGCAGTTGTTTGTCAAGGTCGTGGAAGGAGGTGGTGTGAAATGTTGTTGTGACTGGGTGAATGTGTTAGTGTGCTTGGACTGCTGTAACAGAATACCATAGACTAGGGGGGTTATAAACAACGAGGATTTATTGCTCACAGTCCTGGAGGCTGAGAAGTCCAAGATCAATATGCCAGCAGATTCAGCCTCTGGTCAAGGCCGGCTTCCTTGTTCACAGATGGCACTTCTCATTGTGTCCTCATGTGGTGGACGGGCCAAGGCAGCTCTCTCGGGCCTCTTTTATAAGGGCTCCACCCTCATGGCCTGACCACCTCCCAACAGCCCCGCCTCCTCATACTATCATCTTGGGAATTAGGATTTCAGCATATAATTGTGGGAGGGGAATACAAATACCCAGAGCACAGCAGCAACAAAAGGACAATTTTAGGCCAACTATCAGAATCAGAAGAACTGATAAAGAGGTGCCATATTTCTGAGGCTACTCTGAAGGGTCCAGAACAAGAGGTTGTGATCAATCTTCAGGGGAGTTGGGTGAGGCATTAGGATGAAAAAAAAATGCTAAAATCAACCAACTTTGCTAGTTTAAAAGAAAGAAATGTTTAACCAGGATTATTGTCATATCACCAATATGTTCCAGTATAATGGGTGTTATTGCCTCTGCATGGCCCATTGTTCTATGATCCTCTATTAGGATCTATTCTCTTAGCACCAGCAACAGCCAAGACACTCATATCCCTTTTACACTCTTTGTGATGCTGCACTTTGAATGTACTGTAAGACTTGTCTCTGCACACCATGTTGTTAGTAATGTCATACTGAGTTTGGTGACATCGGTATACAATTTTTCCTATATCATTGTTAACAGAAAAACACTGGGGATTTTTTTTGGTTGAAAGATACATGTGTTTTATAAAGTTTGTATATTAAATTTAAGGGAGTTTACTGAGAAATTGCTCATATGGGATATATTCTGTAGAATAAGAGTGTATTATATATGTAGTCTCAGCTTGCTTTGTTCCACTTTGAGGGGTATGTAATTCTTCCATGAGAATAAAATTCTCACACAAAATGATTTCAAATTAATCAAATCATTAAAATATTTATTGAGTACATGGGATGTTTATAGCATCATCAAAACAACTGTGGAGGAGACAGAGATGAACCAGACAAGGATTCTGAGATGAAACCTGCCTGGAATCAGCTACGTGACCTTGTGGGAAATGATCATTTCTAAAAGGAAGGTGCGGGAGCTCAGAGGAGTGGGGTTTTGTGTCAGAGAGAATAGCTGCATCTGGAAGGAATTGGTGGCATCTTCTGTGGTAAAGGTAGAAATCAAGCATGAATGTGAGCAAGCCTGGCTGCCCTCTGGTTTGAAGGTGAATTCACTATTTACGATTAAAGGTATTCCTATGAGGAGTACAGGAGAAGGAGGTTATTTTGTGTTTGTGAGTTGAGTTTTCAGTAGTAGGTGATGAATTTACATTGAATTATTTGTCTTCTCCCTCTCAGGCTTTTTGAGAGCTGTAGCAATCCAGGAATAACCCTTCAGTCTAAGGCTTTACTTGGAGCAAACCGAAAAGTCCTACAGCTATGAAGTCTTCTGTCTTCAGTTCCTTGGAAGAGGGGAGACAAGAGTTGGAAAATTTAAGCCCATCATAATGTTATGACTGTTCAGTGTGAAATTACAGTAACTGCAAATTAATGCAGATTGAGCACTAATCTGGGGACTTTAATCCTTACAAGGGACTCTGTTTTAAGACAACATGGACTGGGTAGGTACAGATTTGTAGGGCATAAGAAATAAGCAAAACTGTACCTAGCACCTACCATCTGTGGCAAATGCTGCCTGGTAGCCTTTCCCCCTCCTACATTTCCTTGGTCCCCACTCCCCATCCTCAGCCACTGGGTGTGTGGTTTTGACCTCAACGCTATCTCCACGGATGGGTCTTCATTGTCTGAAGTCTATCAGTGTGCCTCTTTCCTTCAGTCTGAGTGACTAGATCAGGGATATTCGTGTCGTATGAGCGGACAGAATTATATATGAGAAAATGTTCGCTGGGACAGCCCCGAAGGAGAAGTTCCCTCTTTCTTCAACAAGACAAGAAGAAACTCCTTCTCTTTCTCTCTTCTTTGAACAACTTCTAAAGAAGTCAGGTCCAGAACTGATATGGCATCTTTTATTGTTATCGTTTTTATTTTGTCTTGATTCGTTTTTGGTTTTGGTTTCCACAGGAAGAAAACTAGGAGCTCCTGGAAGATGGAGTAGGTGTCTTAGGGTAGGTCTGGGAGAGTCAGGGTAGGCTCAGGTAAAACAGACATGATGGCAAAGTACAGAGGGAGAAACCAAGCCATTGGTGATAATGACACAGCTACCGGATCAAGCTTTACCTAAAGCTGGCTCCTGTGTCTGGACTTTTATGTTCAATGAGCCAATATATTTATTGTTTGTTTAAAGCAGGTTGACTTGGGTTGGGTCTCCTATTACTTGCAACCAGAAGAATACTAATATTGCACCTGGTATTAAGAAAACTAAATTAGGTCTATCCTGCTAACTCCTGCAGCTGATGTGGCAGGCATTATAAACTTCTTAGGAATGAGTAAGATAAGCTATGTGGCCTAATTATTTTATGACTCATTTTGAATATTTTAATGTTTAAAATCATAAGAATACCAGCTAACATCATGATTTTTTTTCTTTTCTTGTCTTTATGACCTGTGACAGAGATGATGGCATCAAAATACTTTTAGACAGCCTGTGCTTAGCATATTTGAGATAATTGCTCATAGCTTATTCAGGCTTTGGAATTGTTTAAGGCAGACAACTTCAAAGCCAGGTTGCTATTGTTGGCTTCATTCATAATGGACCTTTGTAATAGATCTCATACCTTTTAAATGGAATGACCCATTTTTACACATTAACCAAATCATTTGGAATAATTTTAATTGACTAGTAATGGTAGGGGATGAAGAATATTCCTGATACTGTCATGCTGTAAATCTCTTGACTCTGTGTATGTGTGTGTGAGCACGTATGTACATATGTGTTCAATGTGGGCATGCATACAAAGGGGGCCAACCAACTTTGAAATAAGACTACTGTAAAAATAAGCACAAAATGACTGAGAACAGAGTGAAGCAAAGTCATCTTCTAGCAGTAGATGACTTGCTGTAAGTGTCAGTATGTTTAAAACTATCTTGGAAAATCCAAATGAATCAACTGAAAAATTTTAAATTAATGAGAGTTCATAAAGTACCTGAATCAAAAGAAATACACAAAGATCAATATTTCTTCTCGATACCAGCAACAACTGGTAAGCAATTGAAATGGAAAAAAATTCTATTTACTATAGCATCCCCAAACCACGAATTATGAACCAGTATAACAAGAGACGTGTATGTCCTATGTGAAGAAAATTACCAAAAGCTTAAGAAAGATATAAAAGAAGATTGGAGTATCTTTTAGTTAAATAGAAAGACTTACTATATGAAGGTATAAATTCTTTTTAAGTTAATATTGTAACACTACTATAATTTAAATTCTTGTAACTTCTTTTTAAAGTTGACAAATGATCCTAAAGCTTTTAAAAAAGATTCATAGGTTGAAAATAGATGTTTCAAGAATATTTGCTTTTGTCTAAATATCAAAGAGTATTTCTTCTCCTTACCAAGCCCCAACTTAAATAATAGGGTTATTATTACTTTTTTTTTTTTACAGGGCAGGTAAAGGCTTCAAAACTGTGAGACAGACATCAGTCAGAGGGTTCTTCAACAAAGTTTTTTGATTTTTCTCCCCAATATAATATTAAGGAAGAATAAGACATTATCTAACTTGATTTCTCAGCCCTCTGTTGATGGTAAGTTTCTCCTGGAACTCCATTAAATGTCTGAGAGGAACCGGGGATTTATTTTTCTACCTCATGTGAAACTGTGGTCCCAGCCTCCCTCTTTAAGGTCCAAAAGGACATTTAGTCATGTTATCCGATGACACCTTTCCTTCCTCCTTTCAGATACTGGGATACGCCTCCTTGGTCCTGCAACAGAAATATGAAGTTGCATGGATTCAAAAACTTTCATGACAAGATATGAAGCCTGAAGATCATATTCCACTATCCTTCTCTTTGTCTTGTTAAGATGTATATAAGCCATCTCATGAGAACAGGAGAAACGACCTGAACCTGGCTGCACTCTGCTCTTTGAGTAACATAGGTTCACACTAAAGAAAGCACTTTCACATGTATTCATTCAACAAACATTCACAGAGTGCCAACCATGTACCAGACACCCTTCTAACTTCCAGGGAAATAGCAATATGTAAGACAGACCCATTTTTTGCAGTTTATGTGATCATATTCCAGCTGGGGAGAGAGAAAAATAAAAAACAAAGAACTAAAACTATAAACAATGTCAGAGGAAATAAGTTGCCCCAGCGAGCCAGCAAGCTAGCTAGCTCTGAGCGTGATGGAGTGCTTCTTTTAGATAGCAAAGACCCTGAGGCAGGAATGTGCTTCATAAATTTGAGTAACAGCACGAAGGCGCCGAGGCACTAGCAGGGTGAGCAAAGGGATGATGGGTAAATTTAGAAGGGAAGCCAGAGGCCAGATGACAAAGGGCCTCACAGGTCAACGCAGGGACTGGGGTGTTGTTCTAGGTGTGACTGGAAAGCCATTCTTTGAACGAGAGCATGCCAAGCGCTCGACTGTAGCAAGGCAAGGGCAGAAGCTGTTAGTTGAGGGCCGATTATAATATTCGAGAACACAGACTATGGCAGCTTAGTCCGCAGTTGGAGCTGGAGAAATGGTCACAAGTGGTGCGATTCCGAATAGATTTGAAGGTGGAGCTGACAGGATTTGCACAGATCGGATACGGGTGTGTGAGAAACAGGAGTCAGCAGGACTTGGAGCTCACGGCTTCAGCAACTGGGGATTGGTGGTGGCCTTTACCTAGAAAGGGAACTCAGGAGGTGAGCGGGTTTTTGGGGAGGAGAGGAGTCTAGAGCACTGAGCCGGCGTGCGAAGCCTGAAGTGGCCGTCACATTTCCAAACTGGGACGTCAAATTGGCAGGTGCAGAGGTGGATTTAGGTTTTGTGAGATCTAAAGCTTTGACGATGTGAGATGTTCTCTTTAATAAAAGAAATGTAAAATTACAAATGAAAAGTAAAGGACAAATATAAATACTTACGTAGAATAAGAAAATAAATCGCAACAAATTACAAAAATTACAAATTTTAAAAAGCTGAAAGATACCAAAATATCGCTAAATTTAGAAACAGACCAAAATATCACTAAAATTTGAAACTGAAATATAGCATTTTAGCCAAGTGCCTGAAACAGTTCTGTAATACGTATTACCTGTATTTTTATCTGCATACTGTCTGATCATATCTTTATATTAAATAATTTTATAGTAAGTAACATTTCCTAAAGAAAAAATAGAGTTTATTTATCTCTCTAGCGTGTTTTATTGGATTTTTTGAAAAAAATTAATGAAAATCTGAAAGCATAAATCATGCAACTGCACACACAGACAGATGAATTTCCTCTTTGTAGCACTTCTATAGAATTGGTTGTAGAAATACGTAAATTCTGATAAATTCTGGTTTGTACAATTTCTATCAGAAAAAGAAAAAATAATGGTACATTTATAGTTATATGTGCTACATAAGTAAGGATTTTTTGATAAAACAGAACTTTCATTGTGACCAGCATCCACTTTGATGACCGAAAGACTTTTCCGTAGATTATCCTGTGGTTTCATACATTTCTTTCATTTTTCTTTTTTTGTAGGTAGTAAAATGCAGATATTGCATGTGCTTGGATGAGTTTGACAAGTGTATACACCCCTGTAGACGTCACTTAAAATAAGATAAATAACATTTCCATCACCCAAGAAACCCCCGTATGCCACTGTCTAGTCAATAATCACTCTAGAAGCAGCCCTTGCTTTGATTTCTGTCACTACAGATTAAATCGTACTGTTCTATAACTGGGACCCCACAGTGTATAATTTTTGTGCCAGGCTTCCTTTGCTTTTGAGATCCATACATGTTTTTTGTATGCATGAATAGTTCATTCCCTTTTATTGCTGAGTAATTTTCCATTGTGTGAATATGCCCTAATTTATTTTTTTCATCTCCTATTGATGGACATTTGGGTGTTTCCAGTTTTTGGCTATTATGAATAAAGCACCAATAAATATTTTGCACGAGTGATTTTTCTTAATAGAGATTTCAGTTTTCTTAGTTAAATTCCTAAGATAAGTATTGGTAGGACATAAGGTGGCTGTATTTTTAACTTTACTAGAACCTGCCAAATAGTTCTCCAAAGTGGTTGTGCTGTTTTCCACTCTCACCAGAAATGTATCAGATCCAGTTGTTCAACATCCTTGCCATGTCTGTATTTTTAAATTTTAGTCCTTCCAGTGGGTGTGCTGGCTCTACATATTTCAAACCTTATTTCTCCTTTACTACCCAAATACATCTGGTGCTGCATGCCTATAGGACATGATACGCGTGGTCCTATTTCTTATGTGTTCATAATAATTTAGTCAGAACTTAAGACATTAGAATTATTCCTGGAAGCTACTCTTAAACGGGGTTGGCTAGCAATACTTTAACTATAACTGCAAGTAACTTTGAACTCCAGGAATATATTTCATTAACACAAACTAAATATCTCTCAGTATCAGCTTCTTTTTAACGAAGTCCCCAAAAGACCCTTGATTATCCCAATTCTACTCAACAAAAGGTGAACCATGGCAGATGGGAAGTAGAAATGGAGAGTGATGGCTCATTACACAACTGTGGGTAAAATACATTACTCTGCACATTTTACAAAAGCATATGACCAGGTAAACATGTGTTGCATAGGCCCTTTAAAATGGGTCTGTGAAAGCAAAAGATCCTGAAACTTAAGATTCTTTAGTGTCACAGTTAAATTGCCACTGGGAAGTCTGATAAGAAGTTTTGAGGAGTGGTCAATACTGGAGAAAAAAAAAATATTAGTTAACTTGCTATTTAAAACCTTGGGACCATATATGGTTATTTAGGCAATGAGTGTATTTCAGAAGAAAAGTTCATGAAATGAGTCCTGATGCTGTCCGCTATCTAGAGATTGAGAAGAGAAGGAAGCAGGCTAAGGAAAAGTGGTTGGTAAGTTACAAGAAGAACCAAATGCAGAAAGCATTTTGGGAAGATGGGATCAAATGATCAAAGACGATTAAAGTGAGACAACTGCATAAAACTAAAAACAAATTTTCCTTCACTAGAACACTGGTTAAATAAGGTATGATACATCCAGACAATTGAATACTAATATTCAATCATCAGAACTTATGATATTTTAGACCTACATTTATCGATATCCAGAACATATGCTGTTAAATTAAAAAACATATTAAAAACAGTATGCATCAAAAAAATAATTAAAATGTATAGCTGCAGAGAATATCTAGGGAAATATACAACAAAATGTCAACTTTGGGTCACAGCATTCTAGATGATTTTGATTTTTTTCTAACTTTTTTGCACACACAGAAAAAAGTGAATCAACTATTTCCATTTAGGAAAACAAACACTGATTATCAAAGAAGTACAGCTTAAAACAGGGAGATACCATTTTTTGGTCCATCAATTTTAGAAAGATAGGATGGATTGTCACTCTTAAAGCTGGCGATGGAGCAATGAAAAGAGCACACCCATGTTCTGGTGGTGAGCGTGTATACTGGTGCATCCTTTCTGGTGGGCGATTCAGCAATGTGCATTCAGATATTTAAAAATGTTCATCATATTTGGCACAGTAATTTCACTTTTAAGAGTGTCTGTTATGGAAAAATGTTATGTCCCACAGAACATGTACTAGGGCTTAACTTTTCTCATGTTAAAGTAGCAAAATATGGGAAAATAAACACTAATCACTTAGCAAGGAATAAAGGGTCATGATGAAGTGACATCCAGCCCTTAAAAACTAAATCATATTTTTTCCTGCTCATCATTTATAGTTTTTAAAATGAGTTACAACATAAAAGCACACAAATCTTAAATACAAAATCAACAAATTTTATATATTTTATAAAGCCACATCTGTAACCACCACCCTGATTGAGAGACTATATACTCTATACTAGAATGTGTCAGAGGACTCCCAGTCAATATCACTCTCCAAAGGTAATTGCTATTCTGATTTTGATCACCATTGATTAGTTTTGCCTGTTTTTTTACTTTATGTAAATAGAATTGCACAGAACATACTCTTTTGTGTTTGTCCTCTATGTTGGTGCATGTGATTATAGTTTATTCATTATCA
>RJWJ010012445.1:0-42023 GCA_004363605.1 Indri indri | reverse complement strand
GCAAGAAGAGACCTACATCATTCACTTGTCATCAGGATTTACTCAGTCAACACGCAGAAAACACTTGGTACAGTGCCTGGCACATAGAAAGCATTCAATGCAATTAGTTTTGTGATTGCATTTTGCAGACAAGAAAAAGTGAAATTTCCCAAGATCACATACCTAGCAAGAGGCAGTGCTGGGATTCAAATCCAAAAAGAGATTCCAAAATCTGTGCTCTTTCTACCAGAACAAGCTAATACCCACCTGCAAGGATTGCTACAATCCCCCAGCAAACACACGTACACAATTTAGAGCTATCACGGCAAAAGGTAAGATATTAGGAGATGACTGGACTGAACGGCAGTCCAGTCCATTGTAAGCTGGGGGTAGTACCAGCCCCGTGTCAGGTGGTTCTTTCAATTCATCACTCAACAAACATCTTTCTGAGGCAGGCTCTTTTCTAGGCTTGAGGAAACCAGACATAGACATACAGGGTCCCCACCCTCCTGAAGCTCATTATCCTAAGAGGGAGAGAGACAGACAGAAAGGAGTAGGTGATAAGGATGGGAGGAAACACCACAGGGATAGAGGGGCCTGAGTTAAAAGAGGGAGCCAGGAGGACAGCACCACGCCCTGCGGGAGGGAGGCAGGGTGGGTTACCACCATCAGTGAACAAAGAGCAGGTGCATGGCATGAGGTCAGAGAGGAGGGAGGGGTCTGACCATGCAGATCAGAGGCTCAGGGTCTTGCAGGCCACTGTTTGGGTTCATACTAAGAGCAACATGAAGTTACACAGGGTCTCAAGCAGTGGCATAACATGACTCAATTTGTGGGATAAGAAGCATCTTGCCATGAAAGTGAAAGAGCCTAGCATATGGCTGGCACTTTAAAAAGGTCGGGGTCTTTTTTTCCCCCAAGTATTCCTTCTGCTTGTGCCACTAACCCTACATAACCCTGGACAATCGCACTCCCCCTCTGGGCCTCTGTTTCCAAAACAAGTTCTCAACCCTGACTACATAGTAACATCACATGAGGGGCTTGGAAAAGAAAACAACGATGCTGGGATGGTGTGTGCCCACCCACCCAGATATCCAGATTCTGACAGTCTGGGGTGGGGACCTCCAACTGGCATGTTCCAAAAGCTCCCCAGGTGCCACCACAGTTGAGAAGAGCCCACCTAAAGGGGTTTCCAAGGCCCTTTTACCTCAACGGCATAAGTACTAACCTGCAGAGTGGACCAAAGACAGAACACGCTGCCTCTGGAGATGGTGGGCTCCTCTTCACTGAAAACAGTCGAGCAAAAACCACTTTCCCAAACATGAAACTCAAGAATTGGACATTCTTAAGAGATCGCTTCCAAAAGAGATTTTTGTGGTTTGATGACTTGCTAGGTGCCCCTACAGTGGGCAAGTCTTAGGCCTCATTGTCCTCAGCTGTAACCAAAGCCAGCAAATAAACAGCATGTGTGCCCCTCCTTGCCTTTGTTGTGGCCATGGCAGACATCACTAATTGATCCCAGCACAGTCTCCTGCTGAGCCAGGACAACCCAAGTGGCCTCAGAATCCCTTCTGTGCAGGGCCCAAGCGGCCACTATCAATCCTTTGAAGATGGACACAAACTGGAACCCATGTGTCTTGCTTAGCCTAGTGTCCCTAAGGTCTTTTTCAACTGACATTCTTTGAGAGGAGGATCCTTGTTATCTTCTTACTAGCAATCATTAACTACCAAGTTGCATGGCAATGAGCTCAGCTGGTTTGAGGCTGGTCAGACCATGAGATCACACGTTCCATCCCTGAGGGCAGGTTTTGCTTTATTTCCTGAACCTCTGACTCTTCGTCCTCTCCAGGTAACACCTCCCCCCACTTCCCCAGCAGCTACACCTCCAACATTTATTTACAGAGAAAGGCCTGAGACAGACTGTAGGATCAGGGCAAACCAGTCTGTATTCCTGGAAAGGCTCATCAAAGCAGGTGCCCTCTGCAATCACTGGTAGTCGAAACAATAATAATGACAGCAGCTGGCATGTGGGGAGCACTCTCCGTACGCCAGGCACCATGCCAGGGGCCTCACATTTTCTCTTGGAATCTTGAACACAATCCTCTGAGGTGTTTATTATGCCCATTTGGCACACCAGAGAATTCAGGCTTTAAAAGCTACTAAGTTGCTGCTGATCACAAAGCAGGAGAAGTGAGATTACAGGACAGCCACACACCCAGCTCTGGGCAAGTCCCTTCACCTCTACGTGCCTCATCTCCAAAATGGACATGATTACTGTAAGGATGAAATGACGGCCCAGCACACAGTACATGACAGGCTAGTGGACATCTCAGAATAACCTGCTGGAATTTGGGTTAAAAAAAGAAAAAGAGCCCCTCGACAATAGTATGTCCTGTCCAGGTCTGTCCAACACTGAGCTAGGAGCTCTTTTTTGGTTTCACGAAGTGATGCATTCCTGATACACTGTCGGCACACTGAGTTTTCAGAAACCCAACCCTGCCTTGCTCGCCACTGCCAGCATCACCCTTCAGGAGGGTTTCTCCTCCTGCCTCTTTCCTGCCATTTCTCACTGTCACGGGCTCAAAGGCATTCTTTCTAGTTTTATGCCCTGAGGCCTCTAAACACTAAAAGCTGAAGATTGCTCGAGGGAGCTGGTGGGAGAGAGAACTTGGCAGTGAATCTCTTTGTAATGGGATCTCCCTCCAACTGGGCATATCTCTCGTGTGGAACTTGGCACATCTGGCCTCCCAGTTCCCAGTAAATGGTGAGCCTTTCCTTCAACTTCACATCCCCGGCAGCCGGGCTCAGCACCGCAAGCATCAATCACATTAGCACAGGCTTCCTTTCCCGCCCCAGGCAGGGTGGGAAAAATATCAATTACTCCCATTTCATAGAAGAGGAAGCTGAGGCTGAGAACACGAACTTGCCAAAAGACTCCCAGTTCTGTGCTTACTTTGCCACAGCATCCCGAAACAGTACTGAGTAGTGAACAGGGAGTCGGATGTGGATCCCCTTTAAGACCTAGCAACCTGGATATTTGTCACATGCGTAAATGCTCTGGTTAGTTTAGACCTACTGTCTCCCTGAGAGGAAGTCAATTTCCAACATGAGGTTGATCACATGGGAATGGCAGGACAGCCAGTCCCACCTCGTAAGACTGCAGGGCACAGGCCATGGGCACCAGGACTTCAAAACAGGTAATAAAGCACGGGTTCTCAACCAGGGTAGTTTCCCCGTCAGGGACATTTGGCAATGTCTGGAGATATTTTTGGTCCCCGTGGGAAGGGATGCTACTGGCATCTAGTGAGCAGAGGCCAGGGATGCTGCCAGACATCCTGCAGTGTGCAGGACAGCCTCCCACAACAACAAATTATCCAGCCCAAAATGTCAATAGTCTGAGGTTGAGAAATGCTGGTCTAGGGAAAAAGTAATTGTCCTCACTCACCCAACCACACACTTAGACAGGTGCAAAGCCGAAATGCCAGATTCCAGGGATGAGCAAAGGCTAAGCATTCCATGCCCATCTTCCAAAAGAAATCAAAAGGCTGGTGATGAACTCTGTGGTCAGATGGAGGCTGGAGATCTGAGTCTTACCCCCAACGCATCATCTTAAATAAGAGCTCCCATCGCCCCATCCCCAACAATCACTCTTCACACAGCAGGATTCGGCAACCACTCTAGAAATCAATAGTCCCTAGCATCCAGGCTGGCACAAGTTGTTTGAACACCTTCAGAACAGGTCTCTCCACGCCTAGGGCACATGGCAATCCTAGCCAGCCTTCTGCGTCACCCTGCACCCCAAAGTCAGGAGGTGTTAACAAAGAGGGGTGTGCTGGGAACAGACATGTACGGGCCTACTAAGAGACACAATCTGGACTGAGTGCCTTATACGCCTTCCCGCATTTAACCCTGATAATGCCATGACCTGGCTGCTATTACCCATTTTCCAGGTTCTGAGAGGCTTAGTCCCTGGGCAGATACAGGGTCACATGGCTATAGGGGAAGAGCATGGATTTGGATCCACGCTTCTGCTGACACCAAAGCCCACGATCTTTCCCATGCTCCTCTTCTTACCGGATATCCTGAAGTCATGTCGTCCGTGCCTGATTTCAATCTCTATGAAATCCAACTTCATTCACAACAGGAAGGCCAACACCCCAACACCACGCCATCTATGTCCTTCATTTGATTGGGGCCAAGCCCCAAAGGGCCAGACAGCTTCACCACCTTACAGCTCCAGGATCTAAACTCCAGGGAAAGGATGCTCTTGTCTCCTGGGGCTTTGGGAATCACTTCACGCCTGAATCACATCACGGCTCTGAGCAGCGAGTGTCAACAAGTCACCCATCCCCACAGGAAGACGACCCTCCCAGCTGTGAGAACAAGCCCTCAAGTCCAGCTGTCCTTCCAAGAGACTCAGACATGTCCTGGCCCGTGCAGACTCTCCTGTCCAGCTCCCCCGTGGGCTCCAAAGGAAGGCCACAACTAGCCGGTGGAGGGTCTGAGCCTCAGTCTCCTTCCCTGCGCCTATGCCACAGTTAAACAATTTAATGTGTACAAAGTGCTGACAACAGTTCAGAATAGATAGTCAACCTGTAGCAGCTGCTATTGTTATTTTTATTATTCGACTTATCTTAAGACAACATCAGATACGTACTCAGAGATCTAATCACAAAGTCAACTGAACAGTGCTCATCACGGCAAAAAATTCTGGAAACAAACTAGGAGACCAATTACAGGACTAATTAGTTAAATTAAAGTACCTCTATATAACGGAATGGGATGCAACAGCTAAAAGTTATAAAGAGAAGAATATAAACTGACGGGAAAACACTTCACGACACTTCACAAACTGCCCCAAACTGCCCGGGAGAAGAGCAGAGGAGAGTGAACTCACACCCTCAAGGGTCTGTGGGGTAGAAATTTCTTTGCTGTCTCCTGCAGTTGCTGAAAAAAATTCTAATGCAAATTTGGTATCTAGTCTATAATATGTCCATGTTTGTTTGTTTTCAAAAAATATTTCAAAATACTTTCCACTGAGTAACGGTGACCTTCAGGAAGAAGCCTCTTGTTTATATTGTGGTTTCCTGGGGTACCCCTAGGGAGACATCTACCACAACTGGGAAAAGAATGTAAGTTACAAAGCACATGTAGGAGGTTATCATATTTTAGTAAAAATGGATAGAACATGCATTAAAAAAGACAAAGATCACCCATCAAAATGATACTAGGGGCCGGGGCAGTGGCTCACGCCTGTAATCCTAGCACTCTGGGAGGCCAAGGCAGGAGGATTGTTTGAGCTCAGGATTTCGAGACCGGCCTGAGCAAGAGCGAGACCCCATCTCTACTAAAAAATAGAAAGAAATTAGCTGGACAACTGAAAATATATAGAAAACAGAAATTAGCTGGGCACAGTGGCGCACGCCTGTAGTCCCAGCTACTCGGGAGGTTGAGGCAGGAGGATCGCTTGAGCCCAGGAGTTTGAGGTTGCTGTGAGCTAGGCTGACGCCACGGCACTCTAGCCCGGGCAACAGAGTGAGACTCTGTCTCACAAAAAATAGAAAATAAATAAAAAATAAAAATGATACTAGGAGTTAACTTGGGGGGGTGGAGATTACAGGAAATTTTCCTCTCTTATTAATCCGTATTTTTAATTTTTTATATTAAAAAAACTGAACTGATTTATACAGCAATCAGATCAACCTGGGGATCAGCAACCTCCCACCAACTGGGCTAACAGCCCCCAGCCGGTTCACTCAGTCCCCTGCAAATCACCCCTGGAGGTGACCAAGGGCAGCACAGCCTAGAGGTCAGGCGGGGCGGAGCCGAGATACCCACTACTCACCAGATGGGAGGCAACCTCAGCTCCCCGAAGTGGTCGTAAGTTCCCATTAAAAGTACACGTGCGGTAGTGCTTGCTCGCTAACAAACACATTTACTAAAAGAGCGCAGAGCTCCGACCCATGGCATGTTCTACTGGGTGGTCCCCCTGAAGTTTCAGGCAGGGCAGCTACTTAAAGACAGGCTTCCTCAGCTTTTAGTGGACCCACTCCCTTCCTAAAGTGGCTCTCCAGCATCTGGTCCTTCCTGCAGCACTGCTGCATGATGGTTTCCAGCTACACATGGAGGCACTGACAACGCATAATTGGGGACTTCAAATTAGTTTTCTACTGTCTCTGGAAACAGAATCCACCTCCATCCCCCATTGAGCACCTTCCACCATTCCATCCCCTATAACAGTAACTTTCAGGGCTTTTGGCAACAACTGAACCCATGATAAGAAATTCATTCTAGGCCGGGTGCGGTGGCTCAGGCCTGTAATCCTAGCACTCTGGGAGGCCGAGGCAGAAGGATTGCCTGAGCCCAGGAGTGAGAGGTTGCTATGAGCTAGGCTGACGCCATGGCACTCCAGGCCGGGCAACAGTGTGAGACTCTGTCTCAAAAAAAAATTTAAAAAAAAAAAGTAATTCATTTTACATGTAATTTAGTACACACACACATTCACATAACGCACACACATGCATATATTAATATATAACTGAAATGAATTTTATGACATGATACTTACCAGTAAACTCTGATATTTTCTATTCTATCATTTTTTAAATGCTGGTCATAACTCACTAAATCAATTTTATTGACCCATGGTTTCAAATATACTGCCTTACAGCATGTAAGTCTACAATTTGGTTTTCTGAACTTTGCTTTAGAAGTACACTTCCTGGAACATATTAGGTTAGAACCATATACAATTGCTGATATTCAAAGGATGAAAAACAGTAATTTTATATGATTCAACCTAGTAATTATATATGAACCAAACTAGAGGACTCAACTGATTCGCCTCTTGTAAGCTATTATATAAATTTGAGTAATTCTTAAAAGTGAGCTACACTACAAATATACATTATTATGCAAAAGACAGATGACACCTGAATTAGACAAGTCAATTATAGCCACTCTGAACCACACTTTAAATGGGAATAACAATGATAAACTCACAGGGATGCTGTTTAGATTGAATGAGCTGATGCATATTAATGGGCCTTGTAAACTACATTTTAAGGTTAAAATTTTTTTTAATTTTTTTAAATAGTAAATTATGACAGTGTCTCAGCAAAATAAGATGATAAAACAGCAGCCAATATCTGTTTAGGGTTTATTTCATGCTAAGCACTCGTCATGCAGATCTATTTACTACTCCACAACAATCCTGTGAAGTAGGTATTCTTCTTGTCCCCATTATACAGGTGAGGACAAATGGGGCTCCAAGCAGTAAAAGAGCTGGCCCAACGTCTCATAGCTAGGAGGTGGAGAAGTTCAGTCTGTCTGACTCCAAAGCCCCTGCTCTCAGCATTGGGCAGCAATCTCCCTCCAAACTCAGAACAATCTCCCTGCAGGTCTCCACTTCCCAGCCTCAAGAACGGGACCACCAGCACAGTCTGGCTCTCAGCGAGGGAGAAAGACTCACCCACCACACAATGAAATGAAAATGCACCGGCCTCTCAGCCAGCAGCAGGAAATGCAGGATCACCTTGCTGCCTTGGAAACAGGTGGCAAGTCAGCACAGACTCCCAGCCTCCCATCTCCGGCAATTACAGCCAAGGATTATGTCTTTAAACTTTCCATTGATGGCTTAAAATAACTCTTCTTGACCCTACAGAAAATGTACTCAGAGACAAGAGGCAGCCACAACCAGAGCCGGCCAGGTCATAATATAAAGAGAAATGCTCAAGCCAATACAAAAAGAATATTGTTTGTTTTTAAAGGACATGGTCAATAGTCCCTTGCTCCTTTGCGGGAGGACCACACTGGCCACTCTTCGGTCACATCCCATGGTCACTTAATCTATATTAATTCAATTATGCACACTTGTCAAATGAGAATATCTAAATTGTGCTATCAGTGCTCTCCATTATACATTTTAATACATTCATGTGTGTGTGTATATATACAGAATACACACAATCCACTGTGGATTTAATCTCTTAAACCCAATTTAAGAGATTTTATAGCATAATTTTGACAATTCAATTCAAAATTATGGCCTTCTGCCCTAACTTCAGACTCTAACTTTTGAGTAAATGGGACATCTTGGTATTTCATAAAATGCTGCTCTTACGTTTCCATAACCATTTACAAGGAACTTTAGTATAATGTGACCACAAACTTAACTTATCCAACTATTCTGTATGAGAGGTACTACTGTTAGTATTTTAGGGATATGAACAGAAAGGCGCAAGATACCTGCCCAAGATCACACAGCTAGTGAGGCGGTGGAGCCAGGACTCTGATCGAGCAGTCTGGTTCCAAATTCTATGCTCTCTTCACTACCCTAAGGTCTTATTTATCTCTGAGTTCCTAAGGAACAAAGGCTGCATCCAAAATAGTTGGGAAAAAATGTATTTGCAACACAAATGAGAGTCAAAGGACTAATTTCCTTAATTTCCAAAAAGCGTGTACAAATCAGTAACAAAGAGACTATGTTGTCTCTTTTAAATGAACAGGGAGTTAATCAAAAAAAAGGGAAGAAAGAAATGCAAATGGCCCAAAACATAGGGAAAAAATACTCAACTGAAAATTAAAAGATACGAATAAAGTAACAAGATACCATTTTTTACCTCTCAGACTAGCATACATTTAAAAAGTTAATAATCCTCAATTCGGGTAAGTATATGAAGAAAAATAGACACTCTCCAAATCTATGGGTGCAGCTATGAACTGGGGCAATGTTTCTGGAGGACAATTTAACAACAGCTATCAAATTTTTAAATGCATATACCTTCTCATACAGCAATCCTAAAACTAGAAATTTACCCTATAGATGTATCTGTGAAGGTTACAAGAAATACGCACCACTGACATTCTAGGAAGCGTGATTTTTGACATGGGAGGGGTATACTAAAACAACTAAACTTTCCATTGATAGGGGAATGGTCAAATAAATTATGGTAAATCCACACAGCAGAACACTAACCAGTCATTTCTAAGAATGAGTTAGAACTATAGATACAGACAGGAAATAATCTCTAAAGTAACTGAGCGAATTAAAAGGCTAAGTAGTGAACAATGCATATGTAACATTCCCTTTAAGGCTGCAGTCCCCAACCCCCAGGCCCCGGAATGGTACTGGTCTGTAGCATGTTAGAAACCGGGCCACGCAGCCGGAGATGAGCAGTGAATGAGTGAGGCTTCATCTGTATTTGCAGCCGTTCCCATCCCTCACATCACCGCCTGAGCTCCACCTCCTGTCAGACCAGCAGCAGCAGCACTGCGAACCCTACAGTAAACTGCGCATGCGGGGGATCCAGGTTGCACACTCCTTGTGAGACTCTAATGCCTGACGATCTAAGGTGGAGCCGAGGCGGTGATGCTAGCACTGGGGAGCGGCTGCAAATACAGATTATCATTAGCAGAGAGATCTGACTGCACGATAAATGTAATGCGCTTGAATCATCCCAAAACCATCTCCCTCCTACCCCCTTCCGTGGAAAAACTGTCTTCCCTGAAACCAGTCCCTGGTGCCAAAAAGGCTGAGGATTGCTGCTTTAATCTTTTTTTTTTTTTTTTTTTTTTGATACAGAGTCTTGCTCTGTCACCCGGGTAGAGTGCAGTGGTGTCATCATAGTTCACTGCAACCTCAAACTCCTGGGCTCAAGAAATCCTCCTGCCTCAGCCTCCTGAGTAGCTGGGACTACAGGTGCGTGCTACGACGCCCAGCTAATTTTTCTATTTTCTATTTTTAGTGGAGACGGGTCTCGCTCTTTCTCAGGCTGGTCTCAAACTCCTGAGCTCAAGCTAACCTCCTGCCTCGGCCTCCCAGAGTGCTAGCATTACAGGCGTGAGCCACCACACCCGGCCAGGTAATTTCGTAAAAAGATGAATATGGATACTTGTGTATATCACATAGAAACATTTTTTTTTCCTGGAAGGAAACTAAAGATACCCAAATGGTTATCTTTGAAGAGGACTGATACTTTCCTAACCTCATACAGTTTTAGATTGGAGATTTTTTAACCTGGGCTTTATGGACTGTTTTAAATAAGAGTTTATGAAACTCCTGAGATTGGACACAATATTGTACACGTGCATTCCTTCTGGAGAGAGGATTCTTCCCTTACATACTCTGGAAGGGTCTTCTACTTCTCCCCCCACCCCCACCCACCACTCCCAGAAAGATTAAGAACCACTGCTACAGAAAGTTTTAATATGCACTCACGTACATACTCAGGGAGCCATGAAATAACACTGGGCTGGGTCCTGGGACAGGCACCCAGAAAAACACCCAGCCGGGTCCTGCCCTGGAGAAGCAGATAGTCTGTAGCATAATAACGACATTGTCTGCCCAAGCCTCCGAAATGGCAACAGGGCACAGCTTCCCTCTAACAGGAAGAAGGAAAAGTGGAACTGAAAATTATTTGCATGTTTAAAATTAGCCGTTCTGTGGGAGCTGATACTACTTGGTTTTCAAAATGCCCCCCATCTGCTGTCTCACCACCACCACCCCTCAAGCTGGCATTGACACGCCAGGGAAACTCTGAGACAATAGGATGACTACAGCTATCACTAATAAGGAAGTAATAACAAATTTCCTACAGCTGCCGTCCTCTGAGGGGTCATCAGAAAAGCCATTGGAAAGCCAGCCGTGCGAGGTGGTGACAAAATCGCTGTGGATTTCTCTGGTCTGAGATAATTGCCGCTTCCAGGGATCTCCACGTAGGGACTCTGTGCCCCTCTTATCACCATTCCTTCTCTGGCAAATCCACTGCCAGTCCTTTCTCTGAAGGGGTGACGGGGACGCCACACTCACAGCCTCGATCACAACTGCGGCTGGTTAGCTGGTGTGAACTGAGTTATGTCTCACCCCAGGGCTGGTGAGAGCCATGAAGCGCCTCTTGTTCCCCACTACAGCCTCCGCTCAGGGCCTGTCCCCCAAACTTAAGCAATGTATCACCTTTACAGTTTGGCCATAACCACATCATCCTTACATAATTATTTACTCAGTGCTTTTCTTTAGATCAACTTATTATTAAATTTAAACAAATTTGTTTATCATGACACTACAGTTAGCCTCACGCTACGTCTAAAATCATGGGCTTGATATGCAGCTTACAATGTTTTTTACTAAGACCCTGTAAAATAAATAGTTCTTAACATTAAAAAAAAAGTTTTGTGATTGAACAAAGTTCACCTTGCATACCCCCAGGATTATTCCATACCGTTCTGTAGAAAAGGCTTGATAAACATTTGTTATACGAACTAAAGATCCGAAGCCCCTTTTCTTCTCCCCAAATAACAGCAGCAGTCACAGCCAGCAGTGGCCCTGAGCTTCAGGCTTTACATGGCAGTTCCTCTTCTGTCTCATTAGATCCTCTCAACCACCCAGTGAAGCAGGAAGTATTAGTCCCATTTTCCAGATAAGGAAATGAAGAGTCACAGAGGTTAAGTGACTTGCCCAAGTTTATGCAGCTACTAAGTGCCACAGAGAAGATCTAAACCCAGGTCTTCCTATTTCAGACCCCGATTTGTCTCCACTAGTGCAGCCTTGCCTTCTAAAGTCAGGTCCCAAAGAAACATGAGTAGCAAAGAGGGGACCTGGGTTGTCTATGTTACAAACGGAGCAGATCCCACAGGGTCTTAGATGCAAAGAACCCAAAATACTCTCTGCCCTGTCAGGGTTCAGGCCCCACAAGCCTGTCCTTGCCACAAAAGCCTGCTATGTCATCTCCTAGCTGCATGCTGAAAACCTTCTCTAACACACATGACTTCTTACAGCACAGGACAGAAACCTGGGGCCGTAGAGATATCAGGCCTGGCTCTGCCACATACTAGTTATGAATCTTTGGCAATTTCTGAACCTCACTTTTCTCTCAGATAAAATGAGAACATGAATAGCACTGACCTCTTAGTACTTCTGAAATGGTCAAATCAGATAATACATTAAAACCCTCAGTACAGTGCCTACCACGCATTCTGTTACCTATTAATTATACTATTATCAACGGCATAATGTTAGAAGGGAAATACACAGAAAACTGCCTCTTGTCCTTCACTCAAAATAATTCCCTCGGCCAAGAAATGAATGAACTAAGAAGTAATTACTGATGACACTCTGGCTAAACCCAGGCCTACAGTCATTCAGCAGCTCTGCCTCCGCCTCGACCCCAAGCAAAAATTACTTTTAGGAGCTAAATAACCCCTCTGCTGACCGAAATTGCTCATTCGGGAGCCAGGATTCTCTCTGCTTAGGAAAGTTTGGGTATTCCATGGTTATCTTTATCATGGGGCTGAACTTGAAGTCAGCTCAAAGTCACAGTCTAACCATAAACCAATTTGCTCTGTTTTCTCAAACTGCCTGCAAACAAAACACAACCATTTGATTTTCTGTTGTTCTGAGGCAAAACAAAAAATATTTAAAGTCACTTCGTATGAGAATCTAACAAGCAGTTGAAAAAAGAATTAAAATATATTTTGCACTCTGGATGAAGCAGGTAAATAATCAGGTTAAGGATTAGCTACAAGAGATAAGAAACAGTTATTATTCACCAGAAAACAAGAAAGCAAAAGCAAGTCCACAACACAAGACCAACGAAATAGCTATCGGTCACCAGCTTTTTTTCATTTCTCATTTTAAAGCAACTCACATCAAACTGATTTCTTAAAGAATCCGTCAGGACTACATTTCTCAAGAGAAGGAGGCCGGGGGAAAAACTGCTTTGTCACATTGCCCAAAACACACGCATAAACCAAAACTAGTGTGCAAAATGCTATGAGAATGGGTGGAGTCAGACACTGTAACCAGCAAAGTCCTCATGTTGGAATCATCTCTGACCGTCCTTCCTGTCTTGGAGAAGAGCAATGAGATGCCAGGTTCAAAAGTTGCTTTTCCGGGCCTACTGAGTACAGAGTCTTTTGGCATCTCAGCTTTCCAGCTTCCACACCCGACCTCATTAATGTGCAAACAGAGCTGTGCCTTTGCCATGATTTGTCCACGTTTTTAACCTACTACAGTTGATTCCAGTTTAAAACAAACACATACACACATATAATCCAAGCCTCACAAAACCAATCAACTGTTAGGGAGGTGGTCTGATACCTTCACTCTTGTTTCCTAAACAAACTTCAGAAATACCTAAAATAATGATTCGACTTTGAAAAACTCAATTTATATCCATAGTTTTGGGACTCCACAGTGACGCAGCTTTGTGCCTATGGTTAAAAGTAATATCAAAGTGGAAACATGGCACAAAAAAAAAAAAAAGGAGCACTATGAAAATACAAGGCACGGTCAGGCAACCGGGGTTCTAATCCTGGCTTCTCTATTACCTTGCCAGGTGACCTCGGCCTCACTGTCCTCTGTGGACTTCAGTATGCTCGTCTAAGGGCTTTTTGAGGGGTCTGAGCTATCTTGAAAGTCTGGTCCAGCTCAAAAACACACTGATTCCCTGAAATATCCAGTATCAAAATGAACTGCTGAACATGGATTTTGAAGATGTTTCTTCAGAGTGCCTTTTAAATTTTCTATTTTACGATGTATCCAAAAATGAGAAATAAAAAGAGAGTCCTCTTGAGTTTTTACAGAACAAACTACAGAGGAAGGAAATATCTGAATACAGGACAAGTGTAGAGTGGCAATATGATCACGAAATACAAGGAAGGATTGGGCAAGAAATAAATTTACCCAAGAAACTTTTTGCTGACTCCAAGCACAGCTATGGTCAAAGCAAAAATAAATAAATAATATATATGTACTAAATTAAACTAAAAATAAATGAATTCAAGTATTTTTTTTTTTTAGTATAAACTTTGATATAAGAGATCTTCAAATATGAGACTTTTTTTTTAACTTCAGAGACTGCTCTCCATGAATTTCCTTACGGGGACAGGAAGAAGACAGCCCATAGGAACTGTACCTTAATGATAATCCCATCCGGAAATCCTTTAATGTTTACAAAGTTCTTTTAGACATCGGCCAGTGGAAGCTCCTCAAACAATTCCATTGGCAGGGGAATCACACCCATTTTACGGATGCTGTTAACTGAGGATGGGAGGAGACTGAACAGCGAGTCCAACCCTGATGGCTGGTGCTGGACTAGTCTCCTGACACCTACAAGACCCTTTGCAGGAGGTCACACTGCCTTCCTGCCCTCAGGAGAGCCTGTTCAAAACCTTCTGAGGAAACTGCACCCATCATGTTAGCACCCAGAGTGACCCTTGTGTGCTGAGGGTTATGCAGTCTCCAGGCCTAGTTCCCTTCTCCTCCTGCCTCCTGAACTGCATTGCTGCCCCGGAGTGACGTTTCTGCTCTCAGACAATCCTGTATTTGTGCTTGAGTTTTCCCTGAAACCAGGTTCCATACCCAGTCAATAACTCGCTTCCTTAGAGATGGTGTCTGTATAAAACAAGCAAGATGTTCATTAGCAAAATGCACAACAGGTCATCACCAGGCCACTTTCTGCTTCGGGCTCAAGATCCTCACAGGCTCCCAGAAGGCTGCAACGAAGAACCCACTTGCTCAGCTGGGCGACTTCTCTCTTTCACTTCTCCCCCTCAGTTCCCTATCTGTGAAATAGGAATGCCCCCCACGGTGTGCTCTGCCTCATCCCCATGGAAATGCCAGGAAGGATAAAGGTCGGTCGCCGAAACGCCAGGCACAGCATTATCCGAAAAGTGAAGCAAGGAAAGACAGCGGTGGGTGGGGGGCGCCGGCGCCCACAAAGCAAGAATTAAACACCCATGAAAGCAAGCACCTTCTCCGGGAAGATGACGGGAAGAGGACCGGCTGCCTTGGGAAACGCCTGCCAGGGGCCACCTTTTCCCGGGGCTAGGAGCTTTCCCCAGAAGCAGCGCCCTCGGCCCGGAGGTCCCGCGCCCAGCGCCCGGCGCTGTCCTGGCGCCCCCGGGCCGCCGCCGCTGCCCTTCGGCCCGGCCCCCGGGCCCCTACAGGCCGGGTCGGAGGTCGGCCGCGGCTTGGCCAGGCCGCCCCGCTCTGCGTCCCGAGCCCTCGGCAAACACGCCCCCTTCGGCCGCCTCTAGCAGGCTAGCCGGGCCCGCGCCGGCCAGATGTGACCAGCTCCGGGAAGAGCAGGGCCAAGAAATGGCCTGGAGCCCGCGCACGGGCTTCCGTGGGGCGGATAGGGGCACCCCGGGACCCCGGATCCCGCTGCCCTCCCCTGGTACTGGGCAGCCGGGGAAAGGGCTCGTTCGCCGGCGTGCGAGGCCGGCGGACGTCCCCGTAAGCCCTCTAGGAGAGGGCTCCGAGGATTCGGACCCCTCGCCACCTTCTCGCGAACCCCCAGGCGGGATGCACCCGGCAGGTGCAGGGGATGCCTGTCCCGCCCCCACCCTCCTACCACCCCACCCCCGCCCGGGCCCGGCCGGCGGCTCACCTGGCCCTGGCGCAACAGCAGCAGCAGCAGCGGCAGCGCCCAGCGCAGCCCCGGTGATCGCTGAGGCAGCCGCGCCTCCCGCGCCGCAGGCTTCATGCCCCGCGCGCCCTGGATCGTGCCCGGAAGGCGCGGATCGGGCCCCGCCGTGCGGCGGAGCCCGGGCACCGTGATCGCCGCCTCCTGCCGCCTCCTCCGCCTCCGCCTCCGCCAGCCCGTCCGCCTCGTCGCCGCTCCGCCCGCCCCGGGCTTCCCCGGGGACATGGCAGCGGCGGCGGCGGCCGCGGCCACACGCCGGAGCCTGGCGCGGCTGCCGCGGGGGGGCCGCGTCCCTGAGCGCGCAGGGGCTTCGCGGGGCGGAGCGAGCGGCGCCCACTCCTCGTGCGCGGCGTCCGGATCCCGGCTCCCGCGGCTGCGGCTGCTCCCGCTGCCTCCTCCGCGCGTCATGCGGCTGGGGCTGCAGGGAGCCGCGACGAGCGCTCAGCCCCCTCCCTTCCCCCTCCTCCTCTGAATATTCATCGCTTCCTCCCGCCCCGGCCGGCGGGCGGCTGCAGAGCTCCGCGGCCCCTCACCGCCCTCCGCCGCAGCCCCCGCCCCCACAGAGCCGGCGGCAGTGGGGAGGGGGCGGGGGCTGGCCCGGCGCGCGCCCTGGCGGTTCCCCTCGGGCGGGCAGAGGAAGCGCCCCCGCCTCGCCCGCCCCCTCCGCCCAGCCCTCCCACATTCCTGGGACTCGGGACCCGGGACGCGACTCCATTGCTCTAGCGCCTCCAGCCCGTACCCCTCAGTATGGGCTCCCCAGCCTCAGACCAGGTCCACGGCCCCGGGCTTGGGTCACTAGATGTTGACCGAGACCCCTGCTGAGAGCACAACCAAGCCGGCTTCTAGACAGCAACCCGGTGAAGGCGTTCTTGATCTGGCTCGTGGGTGGGCTTGGGAATGCCTGAACCCCGAAATTGTAGGAAGCGTGCTGTAGGTTGTGTTTTTCCCATCCCTGTCCCCGGGCCGCGGAGGCAGAGAGCAGAATAGGAGCCAGTCCAGTGATTAGAACCCCAGCTGCGGCATATGGCAAACCGGGCTCTGCTAGGAGTATGAGCTGTGCGACCTCCTGAGAGGGATTGCACCTCTCTGGGCGCCCCTCTCCTGGTGTGGGAAATAAAGATAACACGAGTACCTGTGGAGAGAGACTGGGCTGACAAAGATGCGATGGTTAGTGAGGGCCTAACCACCCGGCCTGACACATAGTGGGCCTCAGTGCACATTACACATTAGCTCTTCTGGCAGCTTTCATCACATTGTCAAGTCCATGACCTGGCAGGAGTTAAAGGTGACTGCAGATGTTACTACTGTGCCTGTGCACAGAGGAGGGGACTGAGCCTCAGGGAGGGTAAGCCACTTACCCAAGAAGTAAGGAAAGAAAGGGCCAAACCACAGAGTGCTAGGGAGGAAGAGGTTAATTCCAACCAGCGGGAGAGGTGACACCTGAGCTGGGCTTTGAAGGATGGGTTGAATTTCACCCACAGATAGAGGGGAGCAGTGGCTCAGGAAGTGGGAGCAACTTGGCAAAAAGTAGGAGGCAGTTTCTTCAGGCTCGGACTTCTGAGAAGCAGGAATGGGAGGGTAGGGAGTTAATATTTGGGGGAGACTTCGAAGGCCGGAGTAATGAGTCTAGGCTGGATTCTATGTGCAGCCGGGTGCAGACCACCGCTTGGGCACCCCTTGGGCCTCTGGTTACCCATCTGCACGATGGGAACACACCTTCACTTAAAGGATCTAAATTCTAAGCAGCTCCCACCAGACGGCACATGTAGACAAGCACAGAAGGATGTAAGCCTGTTGACTTAACACATCTTGCCATCTTTTGTTTAAATGTTATGTAATTATCATAATTCACAAGGATTTCTGTTCCTCCCTGCCCCCTCCCCTTCTCGAAGCAGAGACACGGGTGGTTTAAAAGGTGTTCCTGTCCACAATGCCCAGAGGGAAGGAAGGCCTGACAAGATGCAGTGAGGTCTGCAGGCTGCCTCAGATACTCACAGACCCTACAGACCCATCCAGGTCTCCACAGATTCATGGCTTAGTGAAGTCCTGCAAGCACTTTAGTTTTCTCCTGGGTAAAATGTATGCCCATGCTTAAGTGTTGGTTAGGACCGGATTTCCCGCTGCATGGTGATAAAACAGAATAAACAGCCTTTTCGGTTAAGGGAGTTAAGACCTGAATAATAAACTACCTCTTCAGTCATAAACGGATCACACGGGATCAATGACCTCTGTGAGAAATGAAATTAATCCGAGTAGGTGTGATGTAAACTCTCTGAGGGCAGGGGCTGGGCCCTCCTCCCCTGGTGGCCCTGCCACATCTCACTCAGTGCCTTGCACGTAGCAGGACCTCAAAATCTGTGCAGATGCGTGGTTGCATAAATGCATCGGGGGGGGTACCGTGACGTGAAAGTTCATTTTTCCTGAAGATAAATTAGGAAAGCATCATTTCCTTTGTAAAGGCCTCTCCCTCAGATGTCACTTTCCGAGAGCTTCCCAGGTCCCCCAACACTGAGTTGAGTGCGCTTTCCCCCTACCCACCCATAGCTCACTTTGCTTAACCTTGTCTACCCACAGCCTGGTAATCGCCCATTTGACCGTCTTCCTCACTGCACTCACAGGAAGGCCCTTGAAGACAGGACCCCCATCTTACTTATCATTGTATCCCCGGCATGTAACAGCCACACAGATGATATTTATTTAGTTAAATTAAACACATTCCTTTGAATACCAAACTAAGGTATTAAATACATGCCTGTTCTCTCACACACACACATACACATATACACACAACGAATTCCATTTGCAAACAGCTTTTCAGGGCATAAATCTTTCCATGGATAAATCTACTATGCAAAGTTCAGGACACATTTACCTTGAGAATATATAGTATTTGACCTTTCAATCATGTTCCCTTCAAGTAAAGGCCAAAGCTTTACTGATTATGGGGCCAGATGCATAGAGGACAAAAGGGCCAAACCAAGCAGTTGGAGCAGAGGGCTCCTGGATGTATTTCGAAATTGCCTGGTAGAAGTCGCCCCGTGGCCTGTTACAATGTAGAGTCCCGGGTCGGCATTAGCTCAAGCGGTTACTTTCTCACGCCGGACTTTCTACCTATAACATAGATTCCCATGCTTTTCCTTATCCTGTAGAGGGGGAAGCCTAGCAATCTGTATTTTTAACCAGCTTCTCGGAGAATTCTTTTTGTCTGGCATGATTAGAAAACATTGTTTATGCACTGGGCACAGTGGTGCACGCCTCTAGTTCCAGCTGTTCGAGAGACTGGGACAGAAGGGTTGCTTGAGGCCAGGACTTCAAGGCTATAGTACACTATGATGGCGACTCTGAATAGCCTCTGCACTCCAGCATGGGCAACATAGCAAGACTCTGTCTCAAAAAAAAAAAAAAACCAAAAAGCCCACTGCTGTGTTTCTTACAGTAATAAAGACTGTTTATCAGGTACCTACTAGGTGCCAGCACTAATCTAGGTACTTTACATCCATTATTTCTACTCCTTATAACAACTACGTATAATAGATATCATCATCAATATTTTACAAACAAGGACACAGTCTCAGAGAGGCTTAGTTACTTACACAAGGTCACACAGTTTCAGAGCAGCAAAACCGGGATCTGAAACCATATCTTTTTGCCACTGTGGCATGGTACCCCTCCCCTTGACATCTATAAACAAGTGAATATACAGTGCTCTATGTGTTGGATGTTATTATTTCTTTTATTATTACTTTCTTGGGCCTCAGTTTCCCCAGTTTTAGAATGTGAGGGGGCAGAGTACAAGACTTCCCGCTTTATCTCCTGAGAACAAGGAATAGGTGAGGCAACCACATTTAATGACAAGCCCACCAACCCACCAGGAAGCAGGCCTGCTGGGCACCAGCCTAGAACCAGGTCACCAGCCCCACGGGGAGCCCGTTCAGCCTGGCAACCCTTGGTTTATTTTAAAAGCCACCATAAGCGAACCATTCTCCAATGCCCTCCTAAGCGGAATGGAATGTTTCTTGAGAGTCTGATTAGCTAATGTTGCAGGCATGGCTGCTCTGAGACCTTCCTGCCTCTGAGACTTGAATTGAATCAGAATGGAAAGGAAGACTTTCAGAAAGTTCTTTAAAAAAAAAAAAAAAAAAAAAAAAGTAGCACTTCATCTTTATAATAGTAACAGGATGTTTCCCGTGGACTAATAACTGGGCTGTGGTTAGAACTCCATGTCTGTCCACCAGACCTCAATTCCTCCCTAAACAGTGCCTTAATTACCTGCCCATGCACGGAGTCCGGGAGTGCCTTGGCAATCCTTTTCTTGTTTCTGACTTCAAGCATTTGCCACATTAAGCATGTTCCCAATTCTTCTTTCCTCTGTGTGTGCGTATGTGTGTTGAGATAAGAAATAAAATTTGACTTTCAAAGAGGCAGTTGTATGTGACAGATTTTCGATGCAAGGAAAAAAAAGCCTGGCTGGGAGCAGTGGCTCACGCCTGTAATCCCAACAACTGGGGAGGCAAAGGCAGGAAGATTGCTTGAGGCCAAGAGTTTGAGACCAGACTAGGCAACAAAGCGAGACCTGTCTTTAAGAAAATAAGAAAAAATTAGCTGGCACGGAGGCGTGCACCTGTAGTCCCAGCTACTCAGGAGGCTAAGGCAGGGGGATCACTTGAGCCCAGAAGCTCAAGGCCACAGCGAGCTATGATCAGCCACTGCTCTCCAGCCTGGGCAACAAAGTGAGACCTCGTATCTAACAACAACAACAACAAAAAGGCTATAGTGTCCGGGAGAGCAGAAACAGGGCCTTGCTGTCAAGGCTCCTACCCTTTCCCTAAGGCAGACACTCATAGTGATGAGCCCGTTAGCTTCTGTGCTCTCTGCCCAGCTCCAGAGCTCTTAGGACCTGAGTGAAGCTCCCAATGACCTTCATTTTCTGGCAGGACACACCCAGGACCCAGGGTCTTAGGGCACCTGGAAACACAGGGAGTGTGTGACAAGGAAACTCAGAGCCTAGAGGACAAGAAGATTTTGTCCAGGGCTTGAGAGCAACTTCTGCACAAAGCCCAGAAGAGGCAGGCAGCGGGCAGGAGGCATTCAAGCCTGCAGCAGAAACATCACCTCAAAGAAAGGACTGAGAGGTGTAAAGACGAGAAGAGAAGAGAGTGAATGAACATGAGGCCCAGAGGCTCAGGGCGTCTTGGCAGCTGGGTCCTCCAGGCTTGTTAAAAATAAATCATTTTTCTCCAGGTTTGAAAAGAAGTGTTCTTTTTTTTTTCAGGTGGAAAAAAGAATTCTTAATCACATTATGGTGGATGTACAGGACACCTGTGTCCTTAAATTTACTTGGAACAATGGTGTCATATGGCAACTTGCTGGTAGAAAAGAGAGTACCCTGCAATCTAAATAAGCAAATAAAAATTATATATGGTAATATAACTAAATAATGTGTATAAATGATATATACACACATAAGTGTACATATATATCATATTAGATAGGTATATGCATGAGCTTTGCCCATAGCAGTAAAGTGTAGTAGATATGAGCGTGGACTGTGGAGTCAACTGCCTGGGTTCAAATCCTGGTCCTTCCACTTATTAGCTGTGTGACCCTAGACAAGTTACCTAAGTTCTCTGTGCTTCAATATCCTTATTGATAAGCAAGGATGTTAATGATGATAATAATATCTATCTCATAGGATTGTTATAAGTATTAAAATAGTTAAAGCACTTATAATACTTCCTGGAATAAAGTAAATATCATGGACATGTTTGCCATTATTAGAATATCTTTTTGGAAAATCTACAGTAGATGGTGTGATGGGAAGAATATGTGCTTTGGATCAGATGGTCATAAGTTCAAATCCTATATACTCCCTGCACAACTTTGGCCTCCATTCCCTCATATAAAGAATGAAATGACAATTTATTGACCTCAAATATTTGTTGAGAACATAAAAGGAAATGACACATGTGAAGTGCCTGGCACATATTCCAGGAGACTCAAGTGGTGAAGACTCAGTAATTGATGGAAAGGAGGGGAGATTGGAAGTCAGAGCCCTGAGACTTCATTAATTGGGTATCAGACAAGTTACTCCTCTTGGGCTTAGTTTCTTCTCTTGTAAATTGAGGGTTATGGCATATCAGTCAGGATGGGCTAGGTTATGCTAGAGTAACAAACAACCCCCCAGATCTCAGTGACTTAAGACAACAAATCTGTATGTCTTGTTCTCACTGTGTGTCCGTCACAGGCCAGTGGAGGGCTGTGCTCCACACCACCCTCCTCCAGGACCTGTCTGCTGGAGCAGACACTACCTGAAGCATTGCCAGTTGCTGTAGCAAAGGGAAAGAGACCTTGGGAGGGTCTTGAACCAGCAATTAACTGCCCTGTCCTGGGAGTGGCACTCATCTGTTTTGCTCACAGCTCAGTAGCCAGAAGTAGTCACATGGCCGCACCCAACACACAGGGCTGGGAAACACCATCCCATCATGTGCCAGACAGCAGAGCTAGAAACATCTGGTGAAAAGCACTAATGACCACCACAATCAGACAGCCCCTAAACATGCTATTAAAAATGTAGTCCTCAGCTGGGCACAGTGGCTCATGTCTGTAATCCTAACACTATGGGAGGCCGAGGAAGGAGGATTGCTTGAGCTCAGGAGTTTGAGACCAGCATGAGCAAGAGCAAGACCCCATCTCTACTAAAAACAGAAAAATCAGCCAGCCTTCGCGGCTTTCTTCTGTAGTCCCAGCTACTAGGGAGGCTGAGGCAGGAAGATTGCTTGAGCCCAGGAGTTTGATGTTGCTGTGAGCTATCATGACACCACTGCACTCTACCTGGAGCAACAGAACGAGACTCTGTCTCACAAACAAACAAAAAAAATGTGATCCACACACCAATGGCATGGACATGCCCTGGGAGCTTGTTGGAAATGCAGAATTTCCTTACCCCAGACCTGCTGAATCAGAATCTACATTTTAACAAGATCCCCCACAGATTCCTATGAACACCAAAGTTTGAGAAGCACTGGCCTAGTCTATCGGGTGCCAGGGCAGCATGCTGCCTAACAGCATGGCCTCAGCCTTGATCAGTGGAACATGCTTATTCCTGGGCCACTCTCAGGGACTCAGAATTAGAGTTGGGGGGTCCAGCTCAGGAATCTGCACGAAGAAGCACCCAGGTAATTCACATGCAGTTAGCTTCCTCCACCCACACTTTGAGAAAATACCCTCAAGTTTATTCTGGATTTTTTTCTATGAAACAAAAAGAATTTTAAAAGGCCTAGGACTACCACATAGAAGCAGAATCCTTACAGAGTTTCCATTTACTTGCTTGGGAACTATAATCCAAGACAGGGAGAGAGCAAAAACCATTACTGGGAGCAAACTATGTACCTGGCTCTGTGCAAGCTACTTTATACACTTTTATCTCGCTTAATCCACAACCCTGTACCACAGGGACTAGCACGATCCCTGTTTCATGGCTGAGGAAACTAAAGCACATACAGTTTCAGTAATTTGCTCAAAGAGACACAGGAGGCCAAGCCAGCATGCAGACACAGCTCTGCCTGAAGCCCAAGCTCATGTTAACCACGACCTGAGCCTCTTCCCAGGATGGGCTCCCCCAGCCTGCAGAGCTCCCTCTGCAGAATTTCTTCCCCACCCTGAGCAGTCTCCTCCTTGGTCCTTTAACTTTCGGCCTCTTGCCAAAGGCAGCATGGTACAGACACCCCTGACTTCCCCACGTGCACAGGGTAAATGAACAATTTCAAGACAGGGACATACAAACTCCTCATCTCCTTTATTCTTATTCATTTGCTGTCACTGTCACTTTCTTCTGTCGCTGAATTTTCATCAGGCGTTTTTTTCTGAGCCTTGTGTCCACTCTGCTAGTAGATGCTGCTGCTGCTGCTGTCAGGGTTTATCATTCTGAGAGTCCAGGAATTATAGAATGTATAACACACAACAAAGAACCTTGGAGCCATCCCGTCCAACCTGCTCATTCTACAGATGAAGAAACTGAAGCTCAGGGAGGTTAAGTGACTTGCAAAGGGCAACACAGCAGGCCTAGAAATCAGCAGCATTTTGGCCATAAAGCTTCTGCTTTGCCATCTTTCCGACTTGGCTCACTGTCCTCTGTGTGACTAGCAGGGAAGAAAGTGAAATCTCCCTCGTTCTGGGCCTCCACCCTTCTCAACTGACCTGTTAAGAAATGTCAATGTGCTTGATTTCACCAAGACTTGAAGTTTGCAGTCACCAAAGACACAGAATGTGTAGCATTTTTGCTTTAAGCCTCTGGGCCCTGGGACAGCAAGCTGGGCTTGGCTGATCCTGGGCCTGGTTCTAACTTGTCTGTCATCCTAAGCAGGGAAATCCAGCAAAAAGAAGGCGTTTGCAGACCAATTGTAATCTTGGTGTAGATAAGGCTACAGCAGGTGTCCCGGGGGTCTTGGCTTTTCTGGCAAAGCTGGCCTTGCCTCACTCTGGTCCCCACTGACATGATGACAACCTGTAGGATCATGATGCCTGAAGTAAGACATCCACATTTGCGGAACCATAAACCTACACAGGACAGCAGTGAAGTGATCCTGCCTGACTCCCTCAACCCAGCATTTGTTATGTGGGAGGATCCCTGGCTCCCAGCCTCCCAGCCTTAGGCCCTCCGGCATCAACCGAAGACAGGTGTGCTTTCTGCACGCCTGGACCGTACCCAGGTGTTATGTCAACCAGCTCAACTTTCAGCTCTCAGAGCCAGAAGAGAATTCAGAGGTTATGCATTCAACCCCTGACTTCCTGATGAATAAACAAAGGCTCAGAGAAGGACAACAACTTGTGTAAGGCCATGGAGAAGTTTGTAGGAAAGGTCTGAATGGGGACAGGGATGGGAGGTGGAATACGGTAATCCCCCATCCACAGTTTTGCCTTCCACAGTTCCCCGCGGTCAACCTCAGTTAAAAAAATATTAAATGGAAAATTCCAGAAATAGACAATTCCTAAACTTTAAATTGTGCACCATTCTGAGCAGCATGATGAAATCTCACGCCATCCCGCTCCATCCTGCCCAGGACGTGAATCCTCCCTTTGTTCGGCGTGGCCATGCTATGTATATCCTTCCTGCTGGTCATCCACATCGTCTCCTCCTGACGTCGAGCCATCCGCATCATCGTGACTCGACGAACCAGGGTCACTCGAAGCAGAGGATCCTCCTTCCAACGTATCCCCAGAAGGTCAGCAGTAGCCAAACACTACATTACAATGTCTGCATCATTTACCTCATTTCTTCTCATCACGAGGCACTGTATCAACTCCCATCTTCACTAGAAGAAGAGTGAGTACAGTAAGATATTTAGAGAGAGTGAGACCGCATTTGCATAACTTTTATTGGTTTGTTATAAGTGCTCTATTTTATTATTGTTGTTAATCTCTTACTGTGCCTAATTTATAGATTAAACCTCATCATAGGTATGTATGTATAGGAAAAAACATAGTATATGTATGGTTTGGTACTGTCCACGGTTTCAGGCATGCACTGGGGGTCTTGGAACACATACCCTGTGGATAAGGGGGGATTGTTGTATACACAGGTATATGTACATGCTCACCACACAAACACACACACACACAATTTTACACCATTTAAGGTTTACAAAGTTCTTTCACATGTGATCAGGTGTGATACTCAAAACACTTTAACCAGCCAGGCACAGGTTCTAATGAATCAAGACGAACACTGCTTACAGCCCTACAAACATTAATACATTTCATATTAATACAATACCCTCAACAACCCTGACAAGTAGGCACTGTCACTATTCCCATCTTAGACATGTGGAGGCTCAGGAAGATTGACCTTTAGTCCTGCTCCCCGCCTTAGGCAATATTTGTGCTCGCTTGTGTGCAGGTTACAGAGGTAGCTTAAGCAAAAAAGGGGGCTTTATTATGAGGACACTGGAGTGTCTCATAGACCGCCCCCCCCACACCCCCAAACCCCCGTCCCCCAGGGCAGGGACATAGCCAGGCCTTCCTGAGGCCTGGAACCAAGAACCGAAAAGCCACCAAGAGCCCAGGCCAACTACCTCTCTTTCCCTCTGTACATCTGCTTCTTGCTTCTCTCTTGCAGGCCGCCCTTCTCTGCAGCTCTGTGCACTTCTCTCCAGTTTTTCTCACCTGTTTCATGTTCTTGCAACAACTCCTAGTCCATTTCAAATCCCAATTCCCAGAGGAAATCTGATTAGCCCAGCTTGGATCCCATGCCCACCCCCAGACCAATCAATGTGGCTGAGGGGACAAGGTCATATTATATAAAAAAGGTTACTGCCTAGGGCAGTGACACGCACCTGTAGTCCCAGCTATTCAAGAGGCTGAGGTGAGAGGATCGCTTGAGCCCAGGAATTCAAGGTCAGCCTGGGCAACATAGCAAGACCTCATCTCTGAAAAAATAACAATAATTTTAAAAGGCTACCAAAGATCACCCCACAGGGGATGCACAGACAGGAGTGGCATTGAGCTGGGCGGACACCCCAAAGGTTATCTACTGTGGTCACACAAGACACGCTGAATCAGGGCTCCAACCCTGGTCTCTGGACTCTCAGAACAGAATGTTTTTTCCTTAGGACCACTGATTCCTCTGTTCCCACCATCCAGATACATGGCTGCTCCTTCCACATGAATCCTTGGAAGCCAAGGAACCATTCCTACTGCCCTGGAAGGACTTAAGCCAAGGGCCAAGATTCTATTCCAGCTGCAACTAGTCCTCCTGTCTGCAAATCAAGGGAGATCCCTGATTGCTTCCTGAGGGTGTTGATGTAATTGGACAGAGAAGCAAAGGAAGGACAAAACCTGCCTTCAGCCACAGAGCCCCAGACTCCAGCATCCAGCCTGCTTCTTGCCCTCTGGTTGTCTAAACCCTCTGCTGAAGGGCCACAGAGTGGTGGCTGATCCTGTGGGGACCACTGCCTGGTGCCACGGCGGGTGGAGGGAAGATCTACGAAAAAATCCTCAAAATCAAAGGCCTGCTCAGAACAGGCAGGAAGCTGGGGTCAAAGAGCCAGAAATGGCAGCAAAAAAGGCCGCTAGACTAAAAGGCCAGGGCTGATGCACAAAGGCAGGGTGTGTGGCCAAGGAAAGAACCCAGAAGGAGGTGGAGAGAGTGAACAGGGAATGGACGCTGGGCACACTGCTAGACACCCCCCTGCAGAGGCTGTGTGGAGCTGGCTCTCCGGACAGTAGTGGGAGGGCGGGGAGACTCACACACCACTGCAGGTGGGAACGGAAACCGACCCAGTCTCTCTGGAGACAGTTTGGAAGTACGTATTAAAAGCCAATAATGATGATGATGACAATGGCATCTTTACCCCAGAAAATCCACTGTTACTTCTCCAGAGCCTAGACAAGAGCCTGACTTACAGAACAGACGCAATAAAACACTGCTGAATGAACAACATGAGCACAAAGAGGATATATATGAGTATATCAGTACAATAGCAAATTGGAAACAACCTAAATGCCCACCAGTAGGGGCCTGGTTAAACAAATTGTGGTATAGCCCTATAACAGAATACTTTATAGATATTTAAACTGAGGGCTCTGGAAAAACATTCTCAATATTTTCTTGGGTGAAAAAAACAGGATAAAAATAATCTGATTTTATAGAGAGAAAAAAACATTTTTTTTCACTTGACACTTCTTATTTTATTTTATTGTGAAGGTACATCCTCAGTCTTTTTTTAAATATATATGTATATATCTTTTTTATTTCAGCATATTACAGGAGTACAAATGTTTAGGTTACATATATTGCCTTGCCCCACCCAGGTCAGAGCTTCAAGCATGTCCATCCCCCAGACAGTGCGCATCGCACCCATTACATGTGAATATACCCATCCCCTCCTCCCCCCTCTGACCTGCCTGACACCTGATAAATGTTACTATCATATGTGCACATAAGTGTTGATCAGTTAATACCACTTAGATGGTGAGTACATGTGGTGTTTGTTTTTCCATTCTTGTGATACTTCACTTAGTAGAATGGGCTCCAGCTCTATCCAGGAGAATAGAAGGGGATCGCCATTGTTTCTTGCGGCTGAGTAGAACTCCATGGGATGTATATACCACATTTGATTAATCCACTCATGTATTGATGGGCACTTGGGTTGTTTCAAACCATTTCTTTATATATACACAGAGAAAAGTTAATAATGCACCAAAATGATAACAATCGGGGACGAGATTTTAAATCATCTTAACCCTTTTTCATTCAGTTTATTTCCATTTTCTGATTTTTCCACAATGACCACGTGTTAATTGTATAATTAAAAATAACAGGAGAAAAGAAATGAATACATGAAAATATTTCTCCTCAAAAAAGAAGTGGGACCAAGAGGGGGATGGGTACGAGGGTTCGATCAAAGAATGATTTCTGAGCACCAGTTGTGTGTGGCACCAAGTGCTTCAGCAGCCACCACGGAGGTGTCAGTGTGATAGCACAGGGGAGCATGGGAGACAGCTGCAGGCTGTTGCTGAGACTACAGTGGGCACCTGGGCCACCAGCAGCCGTTTGCTTCCATCCTTACTGGGCCTGTGACCAGGGACAGATTAAGACAAGGCAGGCAGGGCTGTGGACAAGAGAAGCTGGAGAGACCAGAGATGCAGGCAGAACCAGGGAGAACTAAAACAAAGGCCAGCAATGATGGATGAAAGCCAACTACATCAGTGAGAATTTAATTTAGCAGGAAAATAAAAATAGAAAACTTAATTTTGTGCTAGCCACTGTGATAGGTGCTAGGGATACAGAATTCATCAAAGTTAGCAAGGTCCCTGCCTTCATGGAGTTATAGTCAAGCCGGGGCAGGGCACAGACATAATTGGTTGATCGACCAATAAATAAACATAACAAGAAAATATCAGATAGTGATAAGTGCTATCCATTTTTAAGCCTCATCCCAATAGCCTCATTGTCTTATTTCAATAAGTAAATATCATGACGAGGAATAATATAGTAAACATCGTGTACCTATTACTACCATTTAACAGTGCTTAACATTCTAGCATGTTTATGTCACCTGCTTTCTTGTTGCTGTTGTTGTTGTTGACCTGTTTTAAATTAAAGTACTCACTGGGCATGATGGCTCATGCCTATAATCCCAGCCTTTGGGGAGGCTGAAGCGGGAGGATTACTCGAGGCCAGGAGTTCAAGACAAGCCTGGGCAACCTAGCAAGACCCCATCTCTACAAGCAATTTTTAAAAAGAAATCAGTGTGATGGCACATGCCTGTAGTCCAAGCTACTTGGGAAGCTGAGCCAGGAGGATCAGTTGAGTCCAGGAGTTTGAAGTTACAATGAGCTATGATCACACCACTGTATTCCAGCCTAGGCAACAGAGCAAGACCCTGTCTCTGAAAAAAAAAAAAGGTACAAGCATTATGACATTTCATCCCTAAATACTTCAGTATGCATCTCTAAAAAACAGACATTTTTCTATTTAACTACACTACCATTATTATAACAAAATTAATAACTGAATAACTCTTTAATGTAATCAAATATACTGTCCATATATAAATTGTTCCCAAAATATTTTTTACTGCTGGTTTTTCAAAATAGGTTCCAATCAGCGTCTACACATTGTGTTTGGCTGTTTTAACTTTTAAGTCTCTTATTAATATCTGTATCTACAGCTCATCTACATCTCTATATATATGACTCCACTGTCAAAACAACTGCTCCCAAATGCCGCGTACCTAGAAGAGAACACATTATAGCCAGGCCTATCCAAAAGAAACCCATGTAATTGTGTGTATGGCAAATGCTGTAGCTTGGTCCTCTCCCATCTACTGCTAAGAGATGAATGACTTATGGGTAAAATCCATAGTCTTGGAAAAAACCAAAGGGTACCCTGTATGTGAATGAGCCCCATAATCTCTCTCTCCCTTCACCTTTCTTGCATAATTCAAAATGGCAATGGGTGGAATGGGAAGAACAGGGACAAACAAGGCCTCAACTCTGACCCCGTGACTGTGGAGCTGTGTGACCTCAGGCAAGTCATTTCACCTTTTTGAGCCTCAGTTTCTTAATCTGTAAAATAAGGACAATACTCACTTATGGTGTTGTTGTGAGGGTAGAACAAATTAATTTACAGAGCATGCCCATCACAATGCTTTAATTCTCTATAAAGCTTGGAGCAGAAATCGCTACCTGATTAGCAATCCTATTTCCTTTTCTTCCTGAGGACCCAGCTAGACTACATTTCCCAGCCTGCCTTGCAATTAGTTGTGGCCATGTGCTCAAGCTCTAGCAGTGGAATGTAAGAAAAAGTGTGCTATGCAAGCTATTTCCAGGCTTAGCTCATAAAACCTTCTATGCTTATGGGCCCAGGGCAACCCTTAAAATGACCTGTTGAAACTGACAGAATCTGTATGTGTCTGGATCCCTGAATGACTAAGTGGAATGGAATCCCTGTTGTCAATGAGGAACATCTGATTTGGACTTGACGTGAGCAAGAAATAAACCTTTATGTTAACTGATGAGGTTTTAGAATTTATCTGTTACAACAGCTAGAATTGCTCTAACATAAAGCTCGATGCGAAAGATGAAGTCATTTCTTAGAAGGAAAACCTAAATAGGTTTGATCTAAACCATGGTGGCTTTGGGAAAACCACATGGGGGGACCATGTGTCTGTTAGGGGTGGGCATTGAAGTTTTAATATTGTATTTCATCAAATTTGCAACACTTTTTTTCACATTTTTCCATCGATGTGTAAATCCATGTGCAATCGATGGCATCTCAAATTGCTGACAAACTCCTGACAGCCAGGTGGCTGTCCTGATGTAGGTGCCACTGCCTGCACATGCACAGACTTGGTCACAGCTCTCCACCTTGCATCCTTTCCCTTAAGCTATGTGCACCTGTAGCACTGCAAGGGTTGAGTTGAATTGTCACTCACCGAGTCTTTAAAAAGATTCCACGCTGATTTAGCACTGAAATGAAAAGTTACTGTGTACTAAATAGGGGAGGAGAACAGAGAAGCTTGATATACAATAAAAATCTATGTCTAAATAAGACTTAAGGCCGGGCGTGGTGGCTCACGCCTGTAATCCTAGCACTCTGGGAGGCTGAGGCAGGCGGATTGTTTGAGCTCAGGAGTTCGAAACCAGCCTGAGTAAGAGCGAGACCCCCGTCTCTACTAAAAATAGAAAGAAATTAATTGGACAACTAAAAATATATAGAAAATATTAGCCGGGCGTGGTGGCACATGCCTACAGTCCCAGCTACTCGGGAGGCTGAGGCAGTAGGATCGCTTGAGCCCAGGAGTTTGAGGTTGCTGTGAGCTAGGTCGAAGTCACGGCACTCTAGCCTGGGCAAAAGAGTGAGACTCTGTCTCAAAAAAATAAATAAATAAATAAATAAGACTTAAAAGAGCTCTCTTAATATGCATAAAATGAAAATTCTAAGTGATGGGAAAGCTTTGTGTCATGGTTTTTCTATTTCTTAGAAATATATCGGAAAGGGTGTGGGTTATAACTGATGGAACCTTAGATTTGGTGAAATTGCTAAGAATATAAATATGTCAGTGATTTTAACCCAGGAAGGAATCCAGTGTAAATAATAATCCCGTGAGATGGTTACTCTTACATAAGATTACAAATTGTCCTAAGCGCTATATAGGAAAGGACCAGGGTGCTGTGAGGGTGAATAACAGGGAAGGACAACATAATTAAATTGGGAGGAGAGCCCTCCCTGACGAAGTGATGAGACCTCAAAGTTCAAAGTAGGCAGCACTTACCGAGCACTTACCATGGACCAAGTAAGAGTCTAATTTTTAGGGTTTTTTTTTCTTCTTCTTTTTTTTTTTTTTTTTTTTTTTTGAGACAGAGTCTCACTCTGTTGCCCGGGCTAGAGTGCCGTGGTGTCAGCCTAGCTCACAGCAACCTCAAACTCCTGGGCTCAAGTGATCCTCCTGCCTCACTCTCCCCAGTAGCTGGGACTACAGGTGTGTGCCACTAGGCCCAGCTAATTTTTTCTATATTTTGTAGAAACAGGGTCTTGCTCTTGCTTAAGCTGGTCTCAAACTCCTGACCTCAAGTGATCCTCCCACCTTGGCCTCCCAGAGTACAAGGATTACAGGGATGAGCCACCAGACCTGGCCCTAAGTTTATTATATTAAGTCCCTCATTCCTGCCCAAAACCCTAAGAATATTATCAGCTCCACGTCATACATGAGAAAATCAAGCTAGGGATAGAGAAGTGAAATAACTCGCTCATAATAACTCAGGTCACACGGCCGAAGAGGGATAAACTGGGATTTGAATCATGGCAGTCCGGCTCCAGAGCTTATGCATTTTACCATTTATCATCTTTCATTGGAGATGTCAAACGAGCGAGGTGTCCCCCTCTTACCAACAGGGGCGGCAGCGAACGATCTGTTTACAAGCACAGACTCCAGAGCCAGACTTTCTGAGTTCAAAGCCAGGCTCTGCAACTAACCAGCAAAGGATTTTATCTTTTAATGCCTTGGTTTCTTCATTTGTTGTGACGATTAAATGAAGATTAGATGAGTTAATACACATATAGAACTTAGCTCAGAACCAGAAGATAGTGAGCCCTCCATAAATGCTAGACATTATAGTATTGTCATCTTCATACACTGTTCACAACAACCCTAAGAAAACTGAGATGCAGAGAAGTTTAGCAATTTGTCTAAAATAACACATTTCAAAAAAGCTATCAGGATTCAAATCTAAGTCTGTTCACACAGAAGCCCCTTCTTTATGCATGGAGCTTCCTATTAAAGATGAGTCAGTGGGTTAGGTCTTCATTCCTGAAGATTTCTGGGAAAAGAGATCCTGAATCCCGATGTGACATTTCATTTCCAAATCCTACGCAAATATTAATAGTAAGGTTCTCTCATTGCCAATCTGGATTTCATCTGTTTTATTTTAAGGTCATTTCCTCTTTGAGAAGCTTGAGGGAAGACAGAAACTCACCAGTTTCTTTCTTTTCTACGTGTTTTCTTTTCTTTTTTTCTTTCTTTTTTTTTTTTTTTGAGACAGGATCTTGTTCTGTTGCCCCGGCTAGAGTGCAGAGGAATCACTACAGCTCACCGCAACCTCCAGGTTGTTCCTGGGTTCCAGCAATCCTGCCTTAGCCTCCTCAGTAGCTGGGACTACAAGCAGGCGCCACCATACCCGGCTAATATTTCTATTTTTAGTAGAGACGGGGTCTCTCTCTTGCTCAGGCTGATCTCGAACCCCTGGCCTCAAGGGATCCTCCTGCCTTGGCCTCCCAAACTGCTAGAATTACAGGCATGAGCCACCGCACCTGGCCTCTTTTCTACCTTTCATATACTATACTTCACATTCCTCACCTACATAGAGAAGGCAGGGACCTTCTAGAGTTGAGCACAAAGAAGATGCTCAACAAAAATGTGTCACATGAATGAACAAGTAAGAGAACAGGCCCATGATCTCTAACACCCCTCCAGATCAGACAAACGCTGCACCACTCTGCCCCTGCCCACCCTGCTTGCTTTTTCTTGACTCCCATTTCTTAACCCCAGTGTTTTCAAACACAGGTGTTGCGAGGGCATTCTGAGGACACTGTGGAGTTGATGTGGCTTTGGTACATGGTGACACCCTGGGTTTCCTCACTCCTCATTCCCTTGAGCCAGCTTTTAAACAACAGGATAGAGTGGAGATATCTTGGCTGGGTGGGTGTGTTGCTGATGATGAGGTAGGCAGATGGACGGACATGTGCCTGCAGCCCCCACACAAGTGGTAACAGTCAGTCAAGGTCACAGGTGTGTCAGGCAGAGGAAGGTTGGGAGCCCTACTAGACATTCACTGTCAAGATAGGAAATCTGGGCCTAGGAAGTATTTGCAGGACTCTTTTAGTTGCAAATAATGGAAACCCATTTCAAATAAGCATAAGAAAAAAAATGAGGCTGGGTGTGGGTGGCTCACACCTGTAATCCTAGCACTTTAGGAGGCCAAGGCGGGAGGATCACTTGAGCCCAGGAGTTCAAGACCAGTCTTGGTGACACAGCAAGACCTCAGCTCTACAAAAAATAGAAAAATTTGCCAGGTGTGGTGGCACCTGCCTGCAGTCCCAGCTACTTGGGAGGCTGAGGCAGGAGAATCACTTGAGCCCAGGAGTTTGAGGTTGAAGTGAGCTGTGATGACACCACTGCACTCTAGCCCAGACAACAGAGTAGGACCTTGTCTCAAAAAAAAAAAAAAAAAAAAAAAAAAAGGCAGACATGTATTGCTCGCATCACTTGGAATTTCAAAAGTGATGCTGGTTTCACGCACCCGAATGTTTATAGCAGCACAATTCACAATTGCAAAGATGTGGAAACAACCCAAGTGTCCATCAATACATGAGTGGATTAATAAAATGTGGTATATGTATACAATGGAGTACTATTCAGCTTTAAGAAACAATGGTAATATAGTATCTCTTGTATACTCCTGTATAGAGCCAGAACGCATTCTACTAAGTGAAGTATCCCAAGAATGGAAAAACAAGCACCACATGTACTCACCATCAAATTGGTATTAACTGATCAACACATAAGTGCACATATAAGAATAACATCTATTGGATGTCGGGCAGGGGGGAGGGGGGAGGGGGAGGGGAGGAGGGGATGGGTATATGCATACACAAAGACTGCAATGCGCACCATCCGAGAGATGGACAGGCTTGAAACTCGGACTTGGGGGGTAGGGGGGGCAAGGGCAACATATATAACCTAAACATCTGTATCCCCATAATATGTTGAAATTAAAAAAAAAAAAAGAGTGATGCTGGTTTTGGATATAAATGCATCTAGACATTCAATCAAGGCCTCAACTTTTCTCTCCTTCTCTCCCTGCCCCGTTGCTTTTCTCTCTGCATTTGATCATACTCGCTCCTCAGCAGGCAGGCTTTCCGAAAATGGCAGCTGCCAACAATTGTCAGTTCATATCCTTCCAGTTGCAAAGAGTTCTAGCCATCATGACTGACTTTACATTTGGGGCAGGGAGGAGGGGTTGTCCAGGTGGAGGAAGCTCGGAATGTTCCCTTTTATCAAAAAATCAAAAGCTTTCTCAGAAGCTCCAGAGCAGCTTTCCCCTTAGGTCTTATTGGCAAAGCTGCAAGGGAGGCTGGGAACGTGGGAAACAGGGCTGTCATTACTGGCTTAGACATAACGATCTATTGCCTGGGACTGGCCATATAGCCACCCTGAATGAAACTGGGGTTTCTTAAGCCAGGAAGGAGGGAGACTAAATTGGGCAGGTTACTAACAGTATCTACCACAAGAAGGTATTGTGAGACTAACTCACTAGATCATGTACTAAGAATGAGAAGTTTTGCAAAAGAAATGAAAATACTAGCTAGCCAGAAACAGCTAATGTGCACAGTGGAATTGGGGGACAAGGAGGTGAAAGTCGGGAAAAGTGAGTTGAATCCAAGGAGGTGGGCACGGCTCAAAAGGAGAGAACAGTCCAGCTATGGACAACACCCATCAGGGTATTTCCTGGAACACATAGTTCTCATCCAAGGATATTCTGGAGCAGAAATATAACAAATACAGAGGGTCTTGGTGAGTAAGTAGCAAGTGAGAGGACTCCTCATCACACAAAGACTCTGAGTCCAATTATCTTTGTTCAATTCCCACTATTCATTCTCCAAGGCGACCCTAAACCAAATCAACAAAGATACAGCTCTGAGGCACCAAGGAGAAGGATGCTCGAAAATCTTCAGGGGCTCCCTCCCACTCAGGAACTCAAGCCCAAACTGGACAAGCCGGCCCTGCTGTCCCCTCCACGCCGGCCTCTCACTGCAGCGCCTCCTCCACCCTCTTGCTGCAGCCCATCGCAGCTCCTGAAATCCAGCCTGCACTTTCCCACTGCAGGATTTTGTCCCTGCTGTCCTTTCTGCCCTTTCCTAGCTGTGACATCTCTGCGTCTCCATTTTCTTATCTATGAAAGGGGAAGTTCCTTCCTTATAAGGTGTTATGAGAGTTATGAAAATGAAATAAAACATGATAAGTCCTTAGAAGACTGCCTGGCACAGTTTAAGTGCTCACCGTACGTTAGCTGTTCTTATTATTCATGAATCCCTGTTTTGAAGTCTTAACAACCTTGGCATACACATTACAGTCCTCAGCCATTTCTTCCTTGCTGCATTTGTGAATGTGTCCAGAGTATCGCAGGGCCCAGGGTGACGTGTGGCTCTTTGCATCTTGCTCATCTTTGTTGTAGCATGCCACACACTGGCTGTTCAACCTGAGATGGAAGAGAGTCGGCTTGACAAGGGACAGAATGTGTCCATCCAGGACAGGTTGGAGAATGAAGTGCTAGGTTGGGCAGAAAGTCAGCCTCCAGGGCTGTTCCCTCTTGCTGGCTGTGGGGCCACATTCGGAAATGGAGCCCCCCCCACCACACACACACAATTTCACAACAGAGCTGTTAGGAAAGTCAGGCAAATTCATCCACTGATGGTGTGTGGTTAACAACTGTCGCCTGTCACCAGGCATCTCCCCCAAAAGGCAGGAACCTGCCACTTCAAGGAGATGAGGATAGAGTCTCCCTCCAGGGCCCAGGCGCAGTGACTCAGCAGGAAGCCAGCCAAGGCCTGAGTCACTCCCTCCCCTGTCACCACACCCAGGGTTTTCCTTAAGAGCTTGAGAAGTTTGCTTAGAGCTGGAGGTATAAATCTTCCATACCTGGGTCTTCCCAGGCCAATGAAGTAATTTCTTTACTGATTTAATAGCTTAATATTTAAGAGTGCAAACTCGGCCTGCCTTAGCAGCCTACCACTGCCTCTTACATAACCTGGAGCAAGTTTCTTAACCTGTCTGGCCACGGTTTGCCCATCTGTAAATGGGAACAATAACAGTACCTCCCTCATAGGATAAAGATTAGAATAGTACCAGGTATGTTGATAGGGATTCTCTAACACACCAGGCCTGGTCCCACTCCAGGGTCTTTGCACTTGCTGTTTCCTATACCTAGAGTATATTTGCCCCAGATAGCCACATGGCCAGCTCTCTCACTTAATTCAGGTCTTTACTAAATATTCATTTTCTCAGTGAAGCCTACAGTGGCCAACCCTTCTAACCCTTCCTCTTCCAACACTTCTTACCCCCTTCCCCACTTTTCCTCCTTAGCACTTATTACCATCCAGCATGTATCTTCTCTATTGGTCTCTTCCAACCCACACGGGAATGTAAATTCCATTTTTGTCTGGTTTTTTGTTTGTTTGTTTTTTTGACACAGAGTCTTGCTCTGTCGCCTGGGCTAGAGTCCAGTGGCATCAGCCTAGCTCACAGCAACCTCAAACTCCTGGACTCAAGCAATCCTCCTGCCTCAGCCTCCCAAGTAGCTGGGTCTACAGGCGTGTGCCACCATGCCCAGCTAATTCTTTCTATTTTTAGTAGAGATGGGGTCTTGCTCTTCCTCAGGCTGGTCTGGAACTCCTGAGCTCAAGCGATCCTCCCACCTTGGCCTCCCAGAGTGCTAGGATTACAGGCATGAGCCATCGCACCTGGCCTGTCTGTTTTCTTCACTGCAGTATTCTCAAGACCTAGAAAAGTACCAGCACATTGCAGCTCTCAATAAACATATGTGGAATGTATGGAAATGAATGGCTTATTCACCATTTTTTATCACCAACTATTATTATCAGTAAAGATCACCAATAAAGTTCACCATTATTATTCCATTATAGTGAGAATCAAAGAAAGTTTCAAAGTTTAAAACTATTAAAGTACCACATTCTGAAAATCCACATTTGGTTCATTAACACTTGAATAAATACACCCTCAAGGCTTGGAGACATATACTGTTAGGGTGGAAAACCCATTTAGGTGCAGATCACTGATAAATACTGTGTGTAAATCAATAGACAGTGGTAAGAACCAAGGAAGTTTGCAATCCCCACTTAAAGACATTTAAGTTAAAATTTAAAAGATAATCTCTACCAGCCAAACACATCTCTAGGCTGCATTCCCTGATTCTAGTCTCTAATTGTAAATTTATCTTATCTCCCACTTAATGTTCCTGACCTTAAAATATCCAAATATGAATATGATTCAGAGCCTTGCATCCTTCCCAAAATGTTTTTCCTCCATATGGCACCACCATGACATCGAGACGCCAATGAGGGTGCCACCATGACATCAAGACCCCAGGTGGGCTTCACTGGTCCAACAGTCAGTTCCAATCTTAGCTACCCTATTTTGGGCTGCTTTGCTGCCCTTTTTTTTTTTTTCTTTTGAGACAGAGTCTGGCTCTGTTGCCCGGGCTAGAGTGCCATGGTGTCAGCCTAGCTCACAGCAACCTCAAACTCCTGGGCTCAAGTGATCCTTCTGCCTCAGCCTCCCGAGTAGCTGGGACTACAGGCATGTGCCACCACGCCTGGCTTATTTTTTCTATATATTTTTAGTTGTCCAGCTAATTTCTTTCTATTTTTTAGAAGAGACGGGGTCTCGCTCTTGCTCAGGCTGGTCTAGAACTCCTGACCTTGAGCAATCCACCCGCCTCGGCCTCCCAGAGTGCTAGGATTACAGGCATGAGCCACCACGCCTGGCTCTTTGCTGCCCTTTTAACTCCCCCAAGGTTCAACTGGGGGTAACTCACCAGTGTATTCCCAAAGCCTAGCAGAGCTACTGACACAAAGAAATGAGTAAGTGAATGAATAAATGACTTTATGGCTCAGACAAGGCAGTCACAAGGGCCCACAGTTTTATTCATTCTTCAATAATCTCCCAGGGAGGCAGTACAGTCCAGTTGGAATCTCCCTCCAGGAATACTATTTTTCCCTGACTCCTCCAGGGTGAAGGTCCACTAAAAAGACACCCGATTCACATCACTAAAGAGAACTCTTACTGCAGACAGCAGTCTGCTGCATCTGGGTGACTCCACCCTCATCCCCAAGGACAAAGGGCGGGGATTTGCCTCATGTTTGCAGAAAGACCCATCCTGGTGACTTTCCCAAACAAAGGAAGGCAGTTCCAAAAGTAGGGAGGCTTCGCTCCTAGAAAGGGAAATTGCCAGCACCCCTCCAATCTTCCCCACCCCTCATCACGTGGCATTTTCTCATTAAAATAGAAGGAATTAAGTTCCCCTCTCACACACACGCCCCCAACAAACAGATGGGGAAATGGAGCCCAGACGGACTTGAATTCTAATTGTGACCGGCTGCGTGGTCATTAAGTTCTCTGAGCCTCTGTCTTGTCATCTGCAAAACAGGAAGAATAATCGAGTAACCCAGTTGGGTGCTGGAAAAATTAAATGCAAACCACGCCCCCTCCTGGTTTAGCCCCTCCCCCAGTCTTGGCCCCACCCCTTCGGGCCGGGCCCTCAACCCCCGCCCCCGCCCCCGCCCCCAGTAGGCTCATTAAATGTTCGCTATTGCCATTGTTATTGCTATTCAGGTTCCCTCCGTGAATGCGCAGCCAAGACAACCAGCTCACACGTCAACTCGCGGTACCCACCACCAACCTGCCTCTAAGAGCAAAGCACGTTGAAAACCAAATCCTCCGTAACAGATGCGTGTCTGTGCAGCTTAAGTGAGCCTTCAGCATCACTCATGCGTTCCGCTGCTCCCGTTACTAGCCCAGCATCCCCGCCCACCCGCTATTTCCTTGTAATAATCATTTTTATGGAAGCTTTTGATGATCACGGCTCACTGACAAACACAGGAGTGGGTATTTTCAGGCAATTTCTGCCAGAAACATGACCATGTGGAGACATCACAGGAAGCGCCTGCCAGTCCTGCGGCCTTGAACGTATCACTTAACCTTCTGCTGACCCCAGTGCTAGGATTTAACGCGCCAGTGTCACTGTCTGTCTGCTCATATGTCCCTCCCACTAACCTGCCCATGCCTGGGGGGTGAAAAGGGGTTCTTGCTCCTGCTTTTATTTCTTTATCCCCAGTGTCTGGCACCCAGCAGTGCTGAATAAATGCTGCTTGGCTGTAAATCTGAATGAAAGCCTTCCAGAGAGATTTTTCTCTCCCCATCTGGGGTTGGGGAGGGGTGGGGTAGAGCTTCCAGCTTTCTTCTCATTCCCCTCCTTCCCATGGGGTCTTGAGAACTGGGCATCGGGTCTTCTGTAGGCCTGACGGTTCTTCCTCTTTCTCTTTGTCATTGACACTATACAACCTTTGACCTCTAAGCCATAAGTGGCTCAGAGGGCAGTCAATCTAGAACAGAAGGATCTAGAAGTCCAAAAGCTGCCTTAGAGTAAAAACTGTGCCGCTCACCTGCTGTATGACCCCAAGCACATAACCTCATCTCTTATCTGTGCAGGCAGGAAACCAACATTCATGGCATGCCTACCAGGTACTCAGGCACGCGTTCATTCGTGCTGTTATCTCGTGGGACTTGCGAAATGAAGGAGTCAGACTATGTAATTTCCGAATTGCCTTCTGGGAAAGATTTCAGTGGTGGCTTTCAAAACCACTCCGGCTCTCAGTTCACAGAAGAGGCTGTGACGCCACAGAGAGCACAGGATATGGAGCCAGGCCGACCTGGGTTTCGAATCTCCCGTCTGTCACTTCCCAGCTGTGCCAACGTTGGGCAAGTCACATGGGCACCCTGAGCCTCAGTTCCTCATCTACAAATGGGGACAATAATACCACCCCTGTAGGGGTGCCTGGAGGATAAAATGGAACAGGGTACGCAGGAGCCGAGCTCTGCACTTAGCACCTGGTAGGGCTCACCCAGTGCAGGTCCTTGCCCTTCCCAAGCTCCACATAGAAGACTTGAAGATGAGTCTTTGTGCAAATTATTTCTGCTAACCTCTGAAGTCTTTGGCTTGGGTTTGGTTTTCGAGAAGGAAGCAGAGAGTTACATCTGATGGCCTAAGAGTGCTGATGGCAAAGGTTTCATTTCTGCAGCCTCCACTCCAAGCCACAGTGTCGATGGTCATTACCACAAACCCTAGCAAAGTCAGCCTTGCCCTCAACACTCCGCTGCCCAAGAACAAATATATTTCTTTTTTTTTTTTTCTTTTTTCAAAAAACGGTCTCACTGTGCTAAGGGCAGTGACAATCTGGATCACTTTCTCTGAGAGGCCCTCCTGGACCGCCCTGTTTACAATTTGAGCCCCTCCCCCACCTCTGGCAACTCCCTGTTCCTCTTTCCTACTTTATTTTTCCCCGTAGCACTTGTCATCACGGAACGCACGTGCACACGCGCGCAGTTCACCAGAGTGTAAGCGCTGTTAGGGTAGGGATTGCAAGCGCTGTGTTCACCGCAGCACCTCCAGTGCTGAGAACAAGACCTGCATTCGAAGGCACTAAATAAAACTTTGTTGAAAGAATGAATCCAGGCCTGAGCTAAAGCCAAGCTGGCAGTTATGGCCCAATAATAATAAAATATCACGTGAGCCACTCGCTTCATGGATTGCAAAGGCCTCTTCTAATATTTATTTGGAAATTTTGTCTCTGCATTTTCCAAGTGAAGAAACCTGACACAGAGAGATGAAATATCTCTGGAAGACAGAGGAAGGGAAGCTCTTCTGCCTCCTGGCCTTGATCAAGTCACTTCCCTTCTCTAATCTCATTTTTCCTTAGCTGTAAAATGAAAAGTCTTGGACTGGGTCCCTTCTGGGGCTAAGACTTTTAAATTCTTAAATCCTATGACCTGACTGTTAACCGTTTAAAGACTGATTCAAATGATGTTACCTACAAACTATAACTGCAGAATCAGGACAAGCTGAAACCTCAGTCCTTCTGATTCCATTTGCAGTTCTCTTTTAGACCCCACCACCACTGGGGGATATTCCAGCTGGTCTACTGCGACCCTCAAACAAAAGCACTCAGTAACTTCTATATAAGCACGAGTTGTTGTAGTTGTTGTTGTTGTCGTAATTTATTTAGTTTATTTTTTTAATACTGATTATCAGTGTGTAATTTTATTTAGTTTAAAAATAAATCACTCTGCACTTGAACGGATTTCCAGTAGACTCCTAACTACCTACCTCCAGGCTCTTCCCTCTAATCCATTTTACCCACTACTGGATATTAAGCAAACCTTGCTTTTGGGAAATCGACACTCTTCAGTGGCTCCCCAATGCCTACAGAATACAGTCGAAGGCTTTAGGCTGCCATTTGAGGCCTTCCTTAATCTTGCCCCACCGCTTTCAAACACATCTCCCCACCCTACCCACTTCTTCGTTTCACCAGAATTCTCTGCTTCAACTAATTCAGCTCATGCATCCATTCATTCAACAACTATTTATTACATTCCTGTTATTACCAGACATTTGCAGCGCTAGGCACTGGTGTGATGAACAAGACAAGTTCCTGTCCCCATGCGGTTTCGTGTATTGTAGAGGGAAAAAGATGGACAAAAACAAGGAAACGTGAACACGATTATTTCAGTTAGTGACAAGGGTCAGGCTGTGACGGCAATAGTACATGAAATAACACAAAGCAAAGTACAGTGGTAGAAAGGCCGGGGGGCTACCCAAAATCTAGGGGTCAGGACATCCTCTCTATGAGCACACATTTAAGGAAGACTTGAGTGAGAAGAAGGGGACAGCCATGGATACCTGGAGACAGTGTTCCAGACAAAAGAAACAGCAAGTACAAAGGCCCTGAGGTAGAAACAAGCATCACATGTCCTCAGGGTGAAA